>CABHPH010115181.1:0-15121 GCA_902168325.1 Peromyscus nudipes
TGGAATATCTTGTTCACTCTGTCTATGATGATTGAAAGTTTTGCTGGTTATATTAGTCTAGGCTGGCATCCATGGTCTCTAGTGTCTGCATTACATCTGTCCAGGTCCTTCTGGCTTTCAAAGTCTCCATTGAGAAATAGGGTGTTATTCTGATGGGTTTGCATTTATAAGTCACTCGACCTTTTCCCTTAGCTGCCCTTAATATTCTTTCTTTATTCTGTATGTTTAGTTGTTTAATTATTATGTGGCACAGAGACTTTTTTGGGGGTCTAGTCTGTTTGGTGTTCTATAGGCTTCTTGTATCTTCATAGACATTTCCTTCTTTAAGTTGGGAAAGTTTTTTTTCTATGATCTTGTTGAATATATTTTCTGAGCCTTTGAGTTGGTATTCTTCTCCTTCCTCTATTCCTATTATTCATAGGTTTGGTCTTTTCATGGTGTTCCAGATTTCCTGGACAATTTGGGCCATGACTTTGTTAGCTTTAGTGTTTTCTTTGACTGATGAATCTATTTCTTCTACCATATCTTCAATGCCAGAGATCCTCTCTTCCATCTCTTGCATTCTGTTGGTTATACTTGCATCTGTAGTTCCTGTTCATTTACTCAAATTTCCTATTTCCAGCATTCCCTCTCTTTGTGTCTTCTTCATTTTTCCTATTTCCCTTTTTAGGTTTTGGACTGTTTCCCCATCTGTGTCATTGCTTTTTCATGGTTTTCTTTCAAGCATTTATTGTTTTCTTCTGCTTTATTTGTCTTTTCCTCTAATTTTTTATAGCGCTCATCCCATTTTTTTGTTTTTCTTTTCCTCAATTTCAGGAATACACATCTTCATTTATCTGGTTCTAGTTGTTACTGTTTATTGAGATTTTCATTGTTGTCTATTGCATGATTACTACTACCATGTATGTATGTACATATAAGGACATTTGAAAAGAAGAAGTTATATGCTTGTTTTTCTGGTTATAGAGTCACATAATATGTTATTTTAGTGTTCTGTGGAACCCAAGATACGTTTTGTTACACTCAAGATGTTTCATTAAGAAGGCATAGCATTCAGTTATAAGACTATGTCCCATTACATTGCATGTATGTGTTATGAATATATATGTCTATATACATATCACACACAAATGCATACAAAAAACATGCTCATTCCAAATGTTGCTTGGTTGTATGTGGTTTCAGGGATGACCACTTAACATTGGAGTATTAATTATGGGTCTCTTAATTTCTTAAAATTACTAACTGAAAATATAAACAAAAAAGAATAATTTCTAGAAAACTAATGTACATTGTATTTGTTATAGTTGATACTAAAATATTATGTACATAAAGTGAGTAAATTTTCAATGTTCTTAAAATTCACTAAAAATATTGCAACTACATCAAGTAATGGATGTCAGCTCAATTGTGGTAAATGGTTCACCATTATTATACATATTAAAGATGTATAAAATTTATTTGTTACATAAACATAAATGAATATAAGGTAGTAAAAATTTTACAAGTATCTGGACACTCTGCCTATGTAGTCTGAGTGCCCTTAGGTGCATATTAGCACATTAAAGACCTGAAAAAACAGCCAGGTGGTGGTGGCACATGACTTTAATTCCAGCACTCGGCAGACAGAGGCAGGTGGATCTCTGTGAGTTCAGAGGCCAGCCTGGTCTCCAAAGCAAGTTCCAGGAAAGGCACAAAGCTATACAGAGAAATCCTGTCTTGAAAAACAAAAAACAACAACAACAAAAAAAGACCTGAAAACTCATACAATTGAAAAAGCAATGGTGTTTGCAATGCAATTCAAACTATTGATCCATAAAACTCATTATACTATGTAAGTCACATCTCACACAATACAAAAGTATATTAGAGTTTCTTAGTTACTTTTCTATTGTCATGATAAGACACCATGATGAAGACAACTTAGAAGGAAAGTGTTTATTACTGACTTACTTAGATTTTCAGTGGGTTAGAGTACATGACTATCATGGCAGGAAGCATCACAGCAAGCAGGCAGGTATAGTGCTAGAGTATCAGCTGAGAGTTTACATATTGGGGAAACTACCAAAAGGCAGAGAAAGCTAACTAACATGGAATAGTGGGGGCTTTTGAAACCTAAAATCCCAGCACAAGTGACATACCTTTTTCAACAAGGTCATACCACCTAATACTTCCCAAAAAGTTTCACTAGGGGAGGTGGAGGAGCAAGTACTCAAATGTGTCAACCAGTTGGGACAATTTTATTCAAATAACCACATAGAGAGAGCATCCTTATTTCACTATTCAGATCTTCTGTTAACTTAATTTGTTTCTCTATCCTTAGTCCATTGTGCTGATCAATTTTAATTATCACCTTATCACAACCTAGAATCACCTGAGAATGCAATCTTACTTGCCTGGATAAGATTGGCTCGTGACCATGTCTGTGGGAAATTGCCTTGATTGTTAGTGAAGGTGGAAAGAATGACCCTGAATGTGGGTGGAACCATTTCATTAGTTAGGCCCTGGACTCTATATGAGAAGAAAAAGTAGCAAAGCAGTAAGAACATGCAAGGAGGATACATTTGTTACTCTGTGCTTCTGCCTGCAGATATGTGACCAGCTGCCTCCACAACGTCCCTGCAATGATTGATTGTAAGAGCTAATTGTAAGCTAAATGAAACCTTTCTTCCCTAAGATGTTCTGTTTATGGCATTTTATTACAGCAACAGAAATGAAACTGGAGACCTGTCAGTTAACAAGGCAGAGATATTAAGGCCCCATCGTGTGCTTTTCTTGTTCTGTGGCATTTTTTTCCACACAATAATCACACTTTTCAGTTGAAATATTATCATAATATTATGTAAGATTATTCCTTTTCACAAAGACACTAGCTTCAGCTAATTGAAAAATAGGGTGATTTCATTGACACCATTTCATTAACTATTTTAATAACTATTTAAAACTTTATTATTATTTTTGGTATTACTATTCTGTAGTATTTGTATTCCTATTCAGTATCTCATAGATATGTTTAATGTCTGCTTTATAAATTTCAATGCATAATAAACAGAAAGTAAGCTACTTTCTCTTGAATGATCCTGAAAATATTTTCATATGTAGCTGTGAAAAGTGAACTTGATTTATTTTGACTGTCTACTGCTGGGCATGAGGTCTACCCTTAAAGTTGTTTGTTTACCAAGTAAGACTCCCTTGGAGGAAACTTATTTTTCATTTGCAACTGGTCAACTGGAGATAGCTTCTGGGTTAGGGATGAGGGCATGTGTCCACTTCTCCTGTGTGCACTGGGAATCCATCTGGTAAAGATTCACATAGGACTTATGCATGCTGCCATTGTCTCTGTGAATTTGTATGTGTGTTAACCCTGTTGTGTCTAGTAGGACTTGATCCCTTGTGTCTTTCATCTCCTCTTTCTGCCTCTTCCTCCACAGAGTTCCCTGAGCTCGAAGGGGGAAAATTTGATGGAGACAACCCCTGTAGGACTGGATGTTCCAAGGTCTGTCACTCTCTACATATTGTCTGGCTGTAAGTCTCTGTATTTTTTTCCCATATGCTGCAGGAGGAAGCTTCTCAGATGATGGCTAAGCAAGACACTGATATATGAATATAGAAAAATGTCATTAGGAATCATTTTATTGCTATGTTCCTTTAGTAGAACAGAAGTATTTGGTTTTTCCCTTGATTACTGGTCTATCTAGTCTCAGGTTCTTTGTCACTCATTGGATATGGGTTCCACTTCTTTGTTTCTCAGTTAGGTTTTAGAGCTATACCCAGTTGACAATAATGTATTCCTTACTACACTCCGCTGTTACATCTCATGAATCTGCTCCTCTTATCCTCATACTTCTATTTCTTCTTTTTACTCTTATCTCCTACTGTTTTTATTTCTTAGTTGTAACTTTCCAAAATTTAACAATCTCTGAAATGTGCGGATTCCAGCAGTATTTCAACTTTCAGCCCCCCAGCTGTTTTATCCACCTCAATAACATTATTTTGAAAATGGATGTAATAAATAATCATTCTTACCCACTCTGCTTCTTTCCCACTTATAAGCTTATTGGTTGTTCATCATCCAACAAGTCAAGTCTGTAAGTCAAATGATCCATTGTTAATAACTGACTAGAATGAATTTTTATAATAGTAATGCCAAGAACCTACTGTTGCTCTTTCAGTTAATATTGCACTCAGGAAATAGTATACAACTTATTCTAGTCACTCTGAGCTCCTGGGCTGAGGAATAGTTTTCTGAACTACACACTGAACTCCAGTAAATACAAGTACCACTTGAACATTGCAAATACTTCAACGATGATAAAATAATAAGGAAATATTAATGGAAACCCCAAAACATATGAAACTCATTGAAAAGACCAAATCTATGGGTTATAGGCCTAGAAGAAGGAGAAGGATTTCATTTTACAGGCATAGAAAAAGTTTTTAAATGAATCATTAAAGAAAATTTTCCAAAATTAGGTAAAGAGATACCAATCTAGAAAAAGAAAGGATTCAGGTAACTAAACAGATAAAAACAAGAAAATATGATCCCTTCATCACATTATAATTAAAATATGGAATATACAGAACAATGAAAGTTGATACATTGAAATTAGAGAGAGAGAAACATAACATTACGTATAACGGCAGGCCTACCAGATTATAAAACTGAAATGGTATTACCCAGGATAATTTAGAATGATGTATTTACATTTCTGAAAGAAAACAACTGTCTAATCAGACTAATATGCCAGAAAATGTGTTTGTCATATTTGAACGAATAATAAAAGCTTTCCATGATAAAAATAGTCTAAAGGAATATATGACCAATAAGTCACCTAGCTATATAAAAGATACATGAAAGCATCATTTACACTTAAAAGGAAAACATTATATCCAAAAGACCATACTAAATAAACCATGCTAGGGAAATAGTTCAGCAAGTGAGGAAGAAGAATAAAAATAATCTAACATTAACAAAATGCCAGAAATCAATGTATAACTTCAAATTGTAACTCTATCTTAGTTAAGGTTTCTATTTCTGTGAAGAGACACCGTGACCATAGCAATTCTTATAAAGGAAAACATTTCACTGGGGCTCGCTTACAGGTTCAGAGGTTTAGTCCATTATCATCATAGTAGCATGCAGGCAGACATGCTGCTGGAAAAGGAGCTGATACATTTTATATGCAGACAACAGGAAGTAGAATGAGACACTTGGGGGTATCTTGAGCTTATATGAGCTGTCAATGCCCATCTCCACACTGACACACTTCCTCTAAGACCACACCTACTCCAAAAAGGCCACACTTCATAATTAGCCTCCCTTTGAAGGCTATTTTCTTTGAAACTACTACATGCTCTATATTAATGGTATCAATTTCCCAACAAAATGGCACAGACCAGTAAACTGAAAAAAGAAATCAGAAACTATTTGTTGCCTCCAAGAAATGTACCTTTTGGCTGATATGTAAAGTTGAATTATATTGTAAAATAAAATAAAATAAATTAAAAAAAAAGAGATACTTCATAGGAAATTTTTCCCTGAGGACTAAATGAATTGATAAATGTGAAACATTTAGTAGAAGGCAGAAATAGTGCAAATATTTGCAATGTTGTAGTATGATAAGTATTATTAATTCAGCAGTATACTTTTGGTGAATATTTGTTTGTCAGCTATTACTGAGACTGCACCACTAATAAAATTTGCAGCCTTTATATTTGGAGAACATAAAAAAAAAGAAATGCACCTTTCCATAGGAGACAGAAACTTAGGACAAAAGAATGCAAAAACCTATTCTAAACAAATTGTCATAGAAATCAAGAAGATATCACTATTCAAATATCAAACAAAGTACACTTCAAACCAAAACCAGTGAGAGAAGTTAAAGAAGGTTAGGTCATCTGATTAAGGGAACAATCTAACAGGACAACATTGTGATTCTAAATACATGTCCTCTGGACACAGGCATATTCAATTTTGTAAAACAAGTACTTTTAGATGTAAAGTTGCAGATTAATCCTGACAAAATAGTAAAGGAGACATCAGTGATCTACTCACAAATCGACTTATCTTAATAAAAAATACAAATGGAGAAATACCTAAAGTAAATGATAACATAGATCAAATGGACTTAAAAGATATCCATAGACTATTCTATTTAAACACTGAAGAAAACATATATTTTCCTCAGCAACTAAAGAAACTTCATAATAGAACACAAGTGTCAACAAGAACTTAAAATAATTCCTTGTATTCTATGTGATCATAATGGAGTAAATTTAAAATCAACAGCAAGAGAGATCTTAAAGCTTACACAATGTCATGGAAATTATACAACAAACTATTGAAAAAAGAATATGTCCTTAAGGAAATTGAAAAGGAAATGAAAACATCCCTGGAATGAAATGAAAATTAAGACAACATAGGAAAACCTATGGGACAAAATGAAAGCAATTCTAAGAAGGGATTTTATAGCTCTAAGTGCTTGTATTAAGAAACTAAAGTTAACTCAAGTAAGTAACTTAATAACACCTTAAAGCTTTGGGGAAAAAAAAAGAATAATCCAAATTACAATTCGTTGTATGGGAACAATTTTTTTAAATTTCAGAAATTAATGAAAAAGGAACAAACATCAAATAGCACAAAGAATCGATGAAACAAATAGTCATTCCTTTGAAAACATAAAAATAGATAAACCCTTAGTCAGATGAACCAAAAGGAAGTGAGAAAAACCAAAATTCATAAAATTAGAGGTGAAATGGAGCTATTGTAACAGATACCAATGAAACTCAGAAAATCATCAAGTCTTAAGTCATACTTTGAAAAGATATATTCCATAAATTAGGAAATCTAAAAGAAATGAGTACATGTCTAGATAAATATAATCAAAGAAAATTAAACAAAAATTAAATACATCTTTTAAACAGATTGATAGCAATCAGGGGAATTGGACTACTACGTAACAATTTCCAAACTAAAAGTAAGTCAAGCCCTGATAAGTTCACTAGTAATTTCATCAGACCTTCAACAAAGATTCAGCATCATTATATCTCAACCTATTCCAAAAATAGAAAATAAAGAAACATTATCAAACTCTTCATTTTTTTTTTTTTTGTTTTTTGAGACAGGGTGTCTCTGTGTAGTTTTGGTGCCTGACCTGGATCTCGCTCTGTAGACCAGGCTGACCTCGAACTCACAGAGATCTGCCTGGTTCTGCCTCTGAGTGCTGGGATTAAAGGAGTGCACCACCACCACCACTGCCGTCGCCCACCTCAAAATCTTTTTATATTATTCTGATACCAAATGCGGAGAATTTTTCACAAATCAAAAAGAAAATTGTGGACTTACTTCCTGATAAACATCTATGCAAAAATTTATTATAACCTTTGAGCCACTACTCCATGCCACTGTGGCAGATGCAAAAAATTTTAAGACAATACATGTCAAATGAATCCAAGAATACATCAAAATGATCAATCACCATGATCAAATTGGCTTTACTTAATACATGCAGGAAGAATTCAATACATGAAATCAATAAACTTAATAAATTACAAAAATATTCTCAAGCACAGAAAACAAATCATCTTCTCAATAGAGGCAGAAAAGTTTTTTGGCAAAATCTGGCAGTTCTTCTAGTTAAAAGCCCTGAGACACTCAAAGGACATGGAACTTGTGTCAACACAGTGATGGATACGCATGACAAAAGTATAGCTAGCAGTATATTAAATAGGAAAAACTCAACTTCCCTTAAAACAAAGGAACAAGACAAGGTTGTCCACTAGCTCCACTCCTATTTTATATAATGCTCTACTCCTCTTTTATATTAGCCTGAGCAATAACACAAAAGAAACAAATAGAAAGGGTCAAAATAGTAAATATTGAACATGAAGTGTCATCATTTGCAGATGATCTGAATCTCTACATACTGCCTCTTTTATTTCATTTCTTCTTATATCTTTCAGCACAAACTCCAGCTCCAACATTAAATTTTCTGGGGCTCTTTTTTCTCTGCAACCTTACATTATATTTCATCCCTAGAAAAATGGCTACCATCAAGAAAACAAATGGCAATAAATGTTAGAGATATGCCAAAAGGCATTGCTGATGGGATTATAAATTGGTGCATCCAGAATAAAATAACTGGAGTTTTCTAAAAATAAAAATAGTAGAACTAACTTGTGACTCACCTATGCCACTTGTGAGCATACAATGGACTGCATACTTAGAGGTATTTTCTCAGCCATGATCATTGCTGCTGTTTTCACAATAACTAGGAGATGCAATCAGCTTTGATTAAATTTTCAGGAAAACTTATGGCATTGGAAAATACTATATTAAGTGTCTTAACTCAGGCCTATGAAAGGAAATGCTCTCCTCTCAAATGGAGTCTAGTTACAAATTTTAGATTTTATTTTTAACTTGGAGTGTCTGCAGTGGTAAGAAAGCCAAAAATGGCAGTGGAGATGGGAGAGGAAAAGAAGCCTTAATAGAAAAAGGGAATCATAGGACACATGTGATATCAAAAGAGGAGGAAATATTGGAGGTTAAAAGATTAAAAGGTTAGGATGAAGGTAGGATAATGTAGGTTAGCCCTTTATGGAAGACCACAACTTAGCAATCTAATTTAAAGTATTACAGATATTTGCCATTACTCTTGGTTACCAATCAGAACTTGGTAGTACAAGCCTCTCTTGAAGATATCACAGATTTGAGTAACAGGATATGAAGAAACAAAATTTGAATCAATCTGGAAAATTCATCCCTATGGCTAGCTTTTATAGTGCCAGAAGCTTTTGTTTATGCTACTAGAAGGGTAAAGTAATCAATAACATTACACAGATGTGATCCCTATCACCTATAATAATGACATACTTGAAATACATTGTGTACATATATATTATATATTTTTAAAATAATTTATTTCTTTTGTCCTTTTTTCTGTCATTACTTTTGGCCTGTAGAGTTTGTTTTTATATAAGATAGAGTAGTTTCTTTACAAAGTAGGCATGACACCTTGTCTTACTAATCTGGTGTAAGCGGCCCTAAACACAAGTGGGCCATTTAGTTTTAAAGATAATAATGAAGGTTTTTCTATCTATAGCAAAATGACTGTAGTAATCTTTTTGATTAGTTTCAAAAGAAAGAACTTTGGATTTCAAACTACTGAATACTAATAATGAAACCAAAGAAGCAAACTATCAAATTTTAGCATGGATATTGGTAGTAATTTCATAAACTTGTCACCAAATTACACTGTGAAGGAGAAATAAGATGAAAAACCTTCCTTAGCAACTGAAAAGCAATCATCAATGGAAATGATAGAAGAGGGACATGCACATATGCTTGATGCTAAGCCCAACTGCTGTGGTTATTTAGTTGAAGTTATCCTTGCCAACAGTTTAACACTCTAGAAGACAGCATGTGTTTATCTCAACAGGGCTCTTTATATTTTATAGTTCTTTCCTCAAATGTCAACATAACTATAAAAGTAGAATTAAGCCTTTTAGACATGCTATAACTGAAACCTTTTTGACACTACAGAGTCTATAGCTGACACATGTCAGCTGAGGCTTCCTGTGGTGTGTTCAATGAAATATAATAAATCAAGTAAAAAATACAACTACAAGCATTGTTAAAAATATAAGGGTTACAAAAGAGTAACTGACTGTTATATCCATGTCAACTACACTGAAGCTATTTATAGGCAATAGTCTTTATACTCAGTTGAGTAGGCATTTGACTTTTGTTTTTAGATACAGCAAAAATTTATAGTCTATAAGTATATTCTTTTATAATGTATCTGCCATAATTTTTCAAAATATATCCAATTTCCTTCCTCTGTAATTAATTAATTAATTATCTAAAGGTAGATATTTTGCTGATATCCCCTTCTCCTGACAGGTTTTTCACTGAATAAAATAAACAAATATCATTGATAGTGATATCCTGAATTAGTTGCTACACCAAGGATGCAAAAACTATTTTCCTACTTTATCATTCTTTTTTTTCTTTTATTGGGTATTCTCTACTAGATTTACAGGAAATAGATTTATTACCATACACACACATATATGTATATGAAATTGTAATACACTATATTTATTTTATTCTTTGTTGGTTTTTTATTTAAAAATAATTTTCATACCAATAGATCATTGCATAACCCAATACTCATCAGTGAAACTTCCTCCTGAAATAGATGATAATTAACATAGAGACCTACAACTGGACACTGTGCAGAGTGAGAGGCTTTGGAGCACTCATGCCTGTATGTGATGTTTCCATTAAATCCCTCCCTTCAAGACTCAGAGATCTATGCAGATGAGGAAGTAGAAAGATAGTAAGAGCCAGAGGTGATGATGAAACAGTGTCTTTCTGATACAACAGGACTGTTTGTTTTTGATGCAGAACTTTACTACCTACTCAAGACTAACCTCACATTTGTGATTCTCTTGCCTTAGCCTTAAAATACTGCAATTATAGACATGTGCCACCATGCTAGCTTTGGTGGTCATTTTTGGGTTGCCATCTACAGAATATATGTTGCTTATCACCAATATTTAGATCCTAAGTATTTTGTACTTTTATAAATATTTTATTTTATTTTGAAATACCAAATGCTAAGTAGGCGCTTATGTGAACACGCATTATTCAAGTGATGAATTATTTTATTCCTTATTGAGAAAAGAGATAATAAACCCAAAACCCAAGTTAAGCTTATCAGATTGACATGTTAATCAGAGTAATGAAGCCTAGGATTCTGACATGGATTTGTTCTTTTTTTGTTTGTTTTTCTATCAGGTTTTTCCAATGAAATCATTATCCTTATCACTATTATAAAAGTATATCACTTTTATCAAGCATGTGATTCTGTCTGTGAAGTAGTTTCCTTTTAAATGAAATTGCCTTTCACCACATGTCTCTGTTATTAGACTTCAGAAGAATTTAGTTGTTAGAATTAATTTCTAACTGATTTCAAAAACATGAAGTTTAGAGTTTTATTAATTAAAATAGACTAAGCAGTTACTTTCTGAAGCTTTTGGGTTGGAATGTTGAAGACATGGTTTTCTAATGTTAGAGTAATTGTATTCATGAAGGAAATATCATTTATCTTCTTATACATTTAGGAATTGACTTTCAGATTATTTTTTAAGTAACAGAATTATTGGTTATATTTATTAATAAAATATACAATGTTTTGTGGCATTAAATTGGATGCTGTCTTTATTTTAGCAATTGCAAGTTGCAGTGATAGATAATAAACGTTAAGTAACTGTGGTATTTCATTTTATAAACAATAGATTAAGTTAAATTACATTTTAAAACTCCCAACAAGGTTTTGTCTTAGAAGGGACTAATCACTTCTCATTAGAATTCACTGAAGATAAAAAAGAAACATCTTTTAACTGTGATATAATATTGTATTATAATGTGCTGTTCTTGGATTTTAAATGGTTTGGATTAAATGGGTTTTGAAAAACATTCATATATGCCACATAATATGCAATTGCAAGGAAGCAACTTCATTCTGGCTAGTTGAAGCAGAAAATTAATTTACTTCAGAACATTAAGTAGTGCACAGAATTTGACAAAGATCAAGATAAATGTACTTGAAGATAAGCATCCTGTAACTACGGGAAAGTGTGTATATTGTCAGGTAGATACGAAAATGGCTGCCAAAAATGACATCAATTTGCCCATACATCAGTTTGTAGGATGTCAAATCTACTGGGATGGCTAAAACCCATTTATAAAACCTGATGTTTTGGCCAAACATGCTAGGTTAATGCATGGTAGACATCAACCCTGTTTTATTACAACTTTGGTTCAAAATTCAAATCAAAGTTTTTATATCTGTAAAAGTGCATATATCTACAACTGAACTAAAATAAAGACTGGGAAAATAGATTGTAAGGATTCTATTTTAGGAAAATGTGAATCAATACATAAAACACTATCAAAATATAAAGACAATGTTCAGATGTTGCAAAGGCTCAAATAAGAGATCACTGCTACCTATCATCTATAAAAAACACACATATCCTTATACTTATGAATACACATTTATAAATTTACATAAATAAGCTACATATAACAAAAATTTGACACAGAGTTTGAGTTACATTGCTTGGTATCTGGACACATTTTATTGAGTTATATGACCTGTCCAAACTTACCCTTTTTTAATGAAAATATTAACAACACTAATTATTACATATTTTGTTAGCCTAAATGAAGCAATTGGATAAAACTTCTAATCATTCTATATTGGCCATAACAACTGCTAAGTAAAGATAGTGTATTTTATTTGATTATGAGTTCTCAATTTTGTTTCTTATATTATTGTTCGGATTTCATCTTCTTTATTTATTCTTATGTGTAAGCTTAATCTAACAATTTTGGTTTAAAAACAACGTAAGCAATAAAATAAATAAAAATAGGAAACAATTAAATCTGAGGTAAAGAAATGAATAATATCTAGGTAAATGAGATTCTATATGAAATTCTCTTGTCTTCTAAGCTAACTTACTTCATCATATTCTTAGCAATTGACTCCAGGTCATTAATACTTACGCTAAAACTTGGTCTCTGTAATTACATCTTTTTCCTGATGGTAATTTAACACCATATATTCATGGGGCATTTACTATAATGTGTTGGTTTTCACGTTAAAGTGATTATATAGAATGTTTTATCAATCTTCAGATATGTAATTATAGGAAATAAATAAAGAGAAAAATAGAGAGAAAGCCATGTTTATATTTACAATTCAAAATATTTTGAGTTCTTCATGAAAATTTCTAAATTTTTAAAAATGTGCTAAGATGCAAAAGAGGCTATTAGTTGCACTTTTTTGTCATGAAAATGTTTGGAATTTTCAGGTCCTGTAACCAACAGTTAATGAAGTAGACAAACATCTTTCAAACCTAATAATCATACAAAAAGATATTGTGTGAATAAAGACATAAAGACTTGGAGATGTGGAATATCTCTTCCACAGTGCTAAATATCATATCAGTATATATACATATCACATTTATATGTGATATGATATAATATATATATCAGTATACACACACACACACATATATTTATGACATTTTTCTTTTGGAGAAAAATTCACTGATTCACTTAGGCTAGCTTCAAACTCATGATCTTCCTTGCTCAGCTTCTACAGTTCTAAGATTTTAGATGACCACCAGTACCAGCTTGTATTTGTTGTTTGATACGTTTTTTTAGTTCCAAATACAAGTATTTTTTTGTTCTGTGAAAACATATATGTTCTGTGTTCTATGGCTATAAGACAAAAATTTCACCCAAATTTTGAATAATTTTGATTACATGAAGTATCTTGGAAGAAATCAATATTTACTTTAAAACCATTATTTTTCCTTATTAAAGGAGCCATGCCTGGGCACCAGCCACTCCAGGAAGGACCTGCCCAACTTGGCTCCAGGTTCTGGCCACCAGGCAGATTCCCTTCGCTCCCCTTCTCTAAGACCTCCGGCAGTCCCTGCAATCTCCACGCCTTGCCCCCACGCCCATCCGCCTGAGACCCCAGCCACTTCTTGAGAATTAGAGACGGGCCCCCAGCTCCCATCCTGCCCCAGACTTCCCTTCTGGACAAGAGACCCACGGCAGACCCTGCAATCTCCATGCCCTGCCCACACGCCCATCTGCCCGAGACGCCAGCGACTTTCTGAGACTTAGAGACCAGCCACCACCTCCCTTCCTGCCCCTGGACTTCCCTTCTGGAGAAGAGCTCCCATCCTGCCCCAGACTTCCATTCTGGACAAGAGACCCACGGCAGACCCTGCAATCTCCACGCCCTGCCCACACACCCATCTGCCGGAGACGCCAGCGACTTTCTGAGACTTAGAGACCAGCCACCACCTCCCATCCTGCCCCTGGACTTCCCTTCTGGAGAAGAGCTCCCATCCTGCCCCAGACTTCCATTCTGGACAAGAGCACCCATCCTGTCCTGGACTTCCTGTCTGGACAAGAGCTCCCATCCACCCGGAGTTCCCATTTGGACAAGAGAGCTCCCATCTGGACAAGAGAGAGAGACTTCCTGAATCTGTCAGCTCTGTCTGCACCAAGTGCGTTGAAAAGACCAAGATCAAACACAAGGAGATGGGCAGATATCAAGGCAGAAGTACATACAACAAAATGAAGAGCAATACAGCATCACCAGAACCTAGCCCTCCTCCAACATCTAGAGCTGATCATCAAAAATTGGAAGAAGCAGAAGAAAACAGCCTTATGAATAACATCATGAAGAAGGTAGAGGCTTATATAGAGGAACAGACAAAAAAATGGGAAGAACGCTATAAAAAAAACTAGAGGAAAGGACAATTAAAGTAGAAGAAAACAATAAAGTCCTGGAAGAAAACAATAAAGCACTGAAAGAAAGCCATGAAAAAGCAATGAAACAGGTCCAAGACCTGCAAAGGGAAATAGAAAAAATGAAGAAGACACAAACAGAGGGAATGCTGGAAATAGAAAATCTAAGTAAATGATCAGGAACTTCAGATGCAAGTATAACCAACAGAATGCAAGAGATGGAAGAGAGGATCTCTGGTGTTGAAGATACGGTAGAAGAAATAGATTCATCAGTCAAAGAAAATACTAAAGCCAACAAAGTCGTGACCCAAAATGTCCAAGAAATTTGGGACACCATGAAAAGACCAAAACTATGAATAATAGGGATAGAAGAAGGAGAAGAATACCAACTCAAAGGCACTGAAAATATATTCAACAAGATCATTGAAGAAAACTATCCCAACTTAAAGAAGGAAATGCCCATGAAGATACGAGAAGCCTATAGAACACAAAACAGACTAGACCCCCCAAAAAAGTCCCCTCGCCACATAATAATTAAACAACTAAACATAAACATACAGAATAAAGAAAGACTATTAAGGGCAGCTAAGGGAAAAGGTCGAGTGACTTATAAATGCAAACCCATCAGAATAACACCCTATTTCTCAATGGAGACTTTGACAGCCAGAAGGACCTGGATAGATGTAATGCAGACACTAGAGACCATGGATGCCAGCCTAGACTAATATACCCAGCAAAACTTTCAATCATCATAGACAGAGTGAACAAGATATTCCA
>CABHPH010115182.1:0-13987 GCA_902168325.1 Peromyscus nudipes
TTGATTATTCCAACTGTATGTCATTCTGGAAAAGGCAAAATCCTGGACATAATAAAAAGGCCAGTGATAACCAAGGGGTGATACAGGTAGGAGTAAGGGAAAATAAGTGGAACATGGGATTTCTAGGTCAGGGAAAGTAGTCTGTTTCACTCATAATACATACATACATATATAATATACATATACATGCATGTTTTACTCATAATAATACTCTATCCTGACATCCTGATGTATTCTCCAGGATCCTATGTGACATGCATACATATGACTGTTCCATAGGTTTTTGCATGTATCCTGTCCCCATCCCCTGAGAATCTGACAGGCTCTCTTCCCCCTTAAAAGCTCTCTCCTAGCAGTTATGGCGGCATATACGTGCAACCTCAGCATTTGAGAAGTGGAGGTAGGAGAACCAGAAGTTCAAGGCTAACCTGAGCTACACAGTGAATTCTGAAGCCAGCCTGGGTTCCTTGAGACCCTGTCTCAAGAAGGAAGGGGGGAAAGATTTGGAAGGAAGGAAGGAAGGGAGTGAGGGAGGGAGGGAGGGAGGGAGGGAGGATAGAAGGCAGGCCGACAATCAGGGAGGATGGAAAGGAAGGAGAAAGGGAGAAAGATAAAGGGAAGGAGGGAAGAGGAGAGATAGATAGATAGATAGATAGATAGATAGATAGATAGATAGATAAATAGAGAACATCTTCCTTCATTTCCTCCATGGCTTGGAGTGATGTTGGTTTGTAATCCAAAACACAGGAGGTGGAGACAGGAGAATCACAAGTTCAGGGCCAGCCTGGGCTACATGTTCTCTCAAAAACAGACAACAAAAACTACACAAGCTGTTTCCTCTCTTGCCTCTTGCTCCTCTCTTCTTCCTCTTGTTTCTTCCTGTCTGTCTGTCTGTCTACCTCTCTCATGTCCCCACTCTGACACGGCCTTTCTCCCTTTCACTCTCCCCCTTCCCCAATAAACAAACCTCTTGCACTACCTCTGTTGCTCGTGGCGTATTTGTTTAATGGCATATCTTGGCAGGACCCGCCAAAAGGGACCCACTTCGCCATTCTTTTTTCATCCTTTCAAGTCCATTATCATCACGCCAGGGAAGATGGCAGTAGGCAGGCATGGAGCTGAGAGCTGACATCCTGACCTGCAGGCAGCAAGGGAGAGCCCACTCCCAAAACACACCTCCTCCAACTATGCCATATCCTCTAATGCTTCTCATCAGTTCCACTAATTGGGAGCAAGCATTCAAATATATATATATATGTATATATATACATATATACATATATATGTGTGTATATATATGTATGTATGTGTATATATATATATATGCAAAGGAAAGAAAGAAAGGAAGGAAGGAAGAAAACTACAAAAGCCTGTCTCCGAGATTAATCGTTGACCTGGGACCTGGGAAGACCGCACCTCCACATGTCAGGCACCTGACTGGATCGAACCTCACAGTATGGACCTGACCTCAAGGGACCGGGTGGCCTGGGACACCGACATCCTCAGACCCTGACAGGGAGACACCCGACAGGAAATGGACTGGCTGGGAGGGACCTGCCCGGGAGGGAACAGGCGGAGTAGAAGCTGACTGGAGGAGAACGGACAGGGAGGGAGCCACCCGGCGGGAAGAAGAGGCACGGAGGAGTGAGTCCTGACCGGCGGGCACCTGACAGGGTGTGCGCTCGCTGCGAACCTTCGGGGCCCAGGCGCTCGAGACACGCGCGGGTGTCCTCTCAGAACTGCCGCGAGGTCCCGCGCGGCCGGATGGACCCCACAGCAGGCCGTCGGAGCCGCGGCTCACCGGATACTCCCCGGAGGGCTAGCTGCCCCGCGGCTTCCGCCTGGCGCCGCTCACACGCGGCGACTTCCACACAGCGGGCCGCGCCACCCACCTGGAGTCCGTTAGAGCAAGGCCCCGCCCCCGCCGCGCTGGCTCCGCCCCTGACACACTAGCTCCGCCCCTGCCGCGCACTGTGACTCCGCCCCTGTGTTTACAGGTCTAGGCCCACCACCTCGAAGTTAGGCGTGTGTCGCTGTCACTTCCTGGGACTGGAGAGCTTCTTTCGGACTTGGGTGGCCGAGGGCAAGTCGGCCTTAGGCGCTGAGCGAGAAAAGCCAAGTTTGCTGTCACTCCGAGACAGGAGCAGTTTCCACGCACGGATGCAAGCGAATACGGAAGTCGCTAAGGAAGCGAGCGAGGCATTTGCCTCAGTCCTCTGGTTGGGATCTGGCCTGGAGTCCCAGGTTGTTCCGACTGAGCAATCTTCCTAAATGTCTTATAATTGAATTGCAGATGTCTCTGTGCAGGCACTTAACTACCTGAAGTGAGACTTAAAGCAGAGAGTGAACCGAAGGTAGACACGGATATAAAAACCGATAGGGTTGTGGAAGAGGAGATGGCCAGATGCTATTATTAAGGGAATTTCCTTGGTGATACTACATACCACGTACATTAGAAGGTGCACATATAATATCATGTAAAATACTCAATGGAAGAGGAGATGGCCAGATGCTATTATTAAGGGAATTTCCTTGGTGATACTACATACCACGTACATTGGAAGGGGCACATACAATATCATGTAAAATACTTAATAGTACTTGAAAATATCACAGTATTATATGAAATAGATAATACTATTTTGCGGGGGGGGGGGGGGAGCATCGAGACAGGGTCTCACTATGTAGCTCTGGCTGTCCTGGAATTCACTTTGTAGATCAGGCTGACCTCGAACTCACAAAGACCCACCTGCCTCTGCCTCCCAAGTACTAGGATTAAAGGCATGTGTCACTACGCCTGGTTTAAAATAGATAATTTTCTTATGTTCATCTCACAAGCAGTATATCATTTCACCGAAACACCCTATATCTGTATATATACATATGTATAGAAATGTATATAAAAGCACTGTGTGCTCAGAAGTGGACTTAAGAGAACCTAATCAATGATTTGCTATCTTTTAGATGGACATAATATGGAGCCCAGAATAGTGGCCCATGCCTGCAGTCCCAGCACTTCAGAGGCTGAGGTAGGTGGATCATCTGTCACGTGTTTCAGGCCAGCCTGGGCTACTCATGAAGACCTAAAAAAAACCCCTTGGTCTAGGCGGCCAAGTTGGACTACCTAGACCCTGTTTCAAACAAACAAAATTACCATCATTTGAAAATTGTACTTTTAAACCAGGAGGTGGTGGCACATACCTTTAACCCCAGCATTTGGGAGGCAGAGACAGGCAGGTCTCTGTGAGTTCAAGGTCAGCCTGATCTACATAGTGAGTTCCAGCATGGCCAAAGCTACACAGTGAGAACTTGTCTCAAAAAAAACCACCCAAACAAATAAACAAACAAACAAAACTTACTCCTATGACTCATTAAACTAACTTCTGTTAAGAGTACTTATCGGGGCCGGTCAGGGGTAGTGGTGCACACCTTTAATCCCAGCATTCGGGAGGCAGAGGCAGGCGAATCTCTGTGAATTCGAGGCCAGCCTTGTCTACAAAGTGAGTTCTAGGACAGGCTCCAAAAGCTACCAGAGAAACCCTGTCTTGAAAAACCATAAAAAAAAGTACTTATTGGGAAAAAAAAGTTAAGATCCAATAAATAAATCTATTAAACTAGTCAGCATTCAGTGTTTTTTCAATTTTTGAGCTTCTGTTTAAAAAAAAAAACTCTGCCAAATATTAAGCAGCCACATGTTAAATATTTACCAAAAAAAATCCATTTAAAGCTGGGCACGGTGGCGTGTGCTTTGATTTGCAGTTCTAGGGAGGTAGAGGTGAGCAGATCTCTGAGTTCAAGGCCAATCTGGTCTACATAGAGAGTTCCAGGCCAGCCAGGAATACTCAGTGAGACCCAGCTAAAATAAAATAAACTTCAGATGTAAAAACACCATTAGGGGCTGGAGAGATGGCTCAGCAGCTAAGGAGGACTTGCTGCTCTTGCAGAGGACCCAGATTTGATTCTGAGCACCCATATAGAGGCTCACAACCATCCATAGCTCTAGTTCCAGGGGATCCAAAGTTCTCTTCTGACTTCCGCAGACACCAGGCACACACATGGTGCACATACATACACGTGGACAAAACATTTGTACACATAAAGAAATAAATAATACAAAAACACCATTAGAGGCGGGTTTTACATTGTCATCAAAATATAGTTTGCATTTTTCTTCATTTAAAAAAATTCCCAAATGATAATGGAAAGCAGAGTGAAGTACTTCTCAACACTTCAAATTTTAAGAGAGAGAGAAAACTTTAAGAAGTGTTAGTTTCTTGGGGCCAGTGAGATGGCTCAGTGGGTAAAGGCGTTTGCTGTACAAGCATGTCAGCCTGAGTTCAATTGCTGAAGCGCACGTGGTAGAAGCCAGAGCTGACTCTCACAAGTCGTCCTCTGACTTCCACACACACCTGCTGTGTGTAGTTCTCTAATGTGTACACACAGATACGCAAAATAAATAAATAAATGTAAAAACTTGTTTCCATCTACCTTTCCAGTCTCTCTCCTTATTATTTTATTTATTGTTTTGTTTTGTTTTTGAAACAGGATCTCATGTAGCCCAGGCTGGCCTCAAACTCACTATGTAACTAGAATGACCTTGAACTTCTGATTCTTCTTCCACCTACTACATTCTGGGATGGTCTACATATGCCAGCCAGCTTCAATCTCTGTCTTTTCTTTATCATTTATGTGTGTGTGTGTGTGTGTGTGTGTGTGTGTGTGTGTGTGTGTGTGTGTGTATGGCGGGTCAGAGACAGCTTTTAGGAATCACTTATCTCCTTTTCTACCACGTGTGTCCCAGGGATGGAACTCAGGTCATCAGGCTTGGTGACAAGCATTTTGCAAAGCCCAAGTCTTTATCTTTTTGTTGTTGTTGTTGTTTGTTGTTTTTATTTTTTGAGACAGGGTTTCTCTGTGTAGCTCTGGCTGTCCTGTAACTCATTATGTAGACCAGGATGGCTCAAACTCACAGAGATCCAACCGCCTCTGCCTCCGAAGTGTTGGATAAAAGGTATGTGCCACCACTGCCTGGCTTTAAGTCTTTGTCTTTAAAAAGGACATAAAATCCTGATTTGTGCCAAAGAATGAACTAGCATTTTAAGACAATTTTAAAGAAAAAGATAAAAATATGAAGAAATTTTATACATTTTAAGGAGTTTCTATATTTCATGTTATTCCTATGAATAATGTTTCAATTTTTTGCTTGTATTTTTGGAGTATTTTAGCAAATTAACTTTTGCTGAAAGCTCTATGAGATTAAGCCATCAGAATCAGTCTCACCAGAATACAACAGGCTTTTCATAAGATATGATATTTCAAAATACAAACCCGGAATCCTGGCATTGTTTACATTATTAATAAAATGAGGAATATCTTTTTCTTGTACCAAGAATTGGGTTTTTAAAATTTGGTTCTGAAATTCTGTTTAATTGGCCTGTTCTTAACAAAAGAATTGACCTGTCAATATATTTTGGATGTACACGAGCAAAAATAGAGACAAGGAAAGCCTAGACCTTGCCACTCGGTGTAGAAGTCAAGGGTGAGTGAGCAAAGGTCAGGGCTGAAACAGCTTCCATGTCTGGGTAAAGAAATGGTAGGCGGCTCTGTCATCACCTCCCTAGAGCACAACAGCTGTCAGACCATCAAGGAGTATGTCACAGAAGGGAGACAGGAAAATACAATACACATATGTGTGTATACACGCATATAATAAACTTTACACATACTAACCGGTAGGAATAAGTGAGCATTTATTTAATGAATTACAAAACAACCTCATAATTACAAAAATTTTACATTGATCCCATATTTACAATATCTCTCCCAAGAACTGCCATTATAATAGTTGAGTTATTGGCATAATTGGTCTCGTTCACCATTCCTCACTCCTTCTAGGGACTAGTCAACTTATAATTTGATTGTAGGCGTGTTGGCACAGGTATTTTTTTTTTTTATAAAGCTTTAGAAATCTTTGTCTAGAGAAAGGCAACAATGTAACCTGTCAGGGTGCTTGCAAGAATTAGATGTGGAGATCGAGTCTAGGGGGAATTGAAGCAATTCAAGAGCTAAGGAGGAGGGAGAGAAAAGGACGCTGAGGGCAGTAGGTGCTGCTGTCTCAGAAGCACTAGAAGGGAGGTGGTGAGAGACTAAGTAGCAACATAAGTCTGAGAATAAAGGGCCCAGGAACATTCTAGAAAATTCCATCCCCAGTATGGCGGTGTACACCTGTAATCACAGCAATTGGGAGTTCAGTTGGCCCTCCTGGTACTCACTTTGTAGACCAGGCTGACCTCCAACTCACAGGGGTCGGCCTGTCTCTGCCTCCCAAGTGCTGGGATGAAAGGTGTGCGCCGCCACAGCCTGGCTTTTAGTTTGCTTTCTATTGCTGTGTAAACACTATGACCAAAAGCAACCTGGAGAAGAAAGGATTTGTTGGCCTACACTTTCTCATCACAGTCTGTCATCCGAGGAAGTCAGGGCAGGAACCTGAAGTCCTAGAACAAAAGCAGAGCATGGCTCGCTCCCCCTGGCTTGCTCAGTTTGCCTTCTTGTACATGCCAGGATCACCTGCGGAGGGACAGAACCACACACAGTGAGCTGGACCCTTCCACATCAATCATCAATCGAGAAAATACCCCACAGGCTGGCCTATGACCAATCTGATGGGAGCATTTTCTCAACTGAAGCAGGGTCCCTCTTCCCAGGTGACTCTAGCTGGTGTCAAGTTGACAGAAACAAACCGTGATGCCCAAGTCCATTATCTAGTTTGAGCTGTACAGTATCTGGGCAACATTCAATCCTGTCTCCACAAATAAGAAAAGTTCTACGAAGCCCTTCAGACTGCCAAGTCAGGTTCCAGCAAAGTGTAGGAAGAAGAGGATCCCCACCACACCCCCAAGCCTAAATGGCTTGTGGTGATATATTGTGTACCTAATAAAATTTACCTGAAGATCGAAGAACAGAACAAGCCACTAGATTAAACATAAAGGCCAGACAGTGGTGGCACACACCTTTAATCCTAGCACTCGGGAGAGGATCTCTGTGAGTTCAAAGCCACCCTGGACTACTTGAGATTGACTCAGTCTAGGAGAGAAAACAGAGCCAGGCAGTGGTGGCACACACCTTTGATCCCAGCACGTGAGATCTCAAGCCTTTGCTTGGGAAGCCACATGCCTTTAATCCCAGCACTAAGAAGGAAGTGATATGGTGGGCAGAGAAAGGTGTATAAGGTGTGAGGAGACAGGAACTATAAAGCCTTTTAGGCTGAGGAAGCTCTTTCAGCTGGAGCTCTTTCAGGCTGAGGAGTTGGTGAGGTGAGAGGTGGTGGCTATGGCTTGGCTTGCTCTGCTTCTCTGATCTTTCAGCAATTATCCCAATATCTGGCTCTGGGTTTTTGTTATAAGACCATTTAGCAATTCATGTGACAATGGCTCTAGCTAAAAAGGACTTGAGCCACCATCAATCATTTGGCTTAATTTCACTCTTTTGCCAGTAAGGAAGAATTCTTATCAAACCAGGAAGATAAATTGGAAAAACCCAAACCCCAATGGTATGCTGAGCTACAGAAAGATGAAGAGATGGCCCAGTGGTTAAGAGCACATACTGAACTTGCAGAGGACCTGAGTTCCATTTCCAGCATCCACGACAGGAGACTCAATCCTCTGTGACTCCAGCTCCAGGAGATCCAAAGTCTGACATCCAACAAACATGGCATGCACTCACACAGACACACACTTACACATAGAAATAGAAATAAAAACAAGTATTTTTAAATAAAATAAAGTAGCCAGGCTGTGGTGGTGCATGCCTTTAGTCCCGCACTTGGGAGGCAGAGGCAGGTGGATCTCTGTGAGCCTGAAGCCAGCCTGGTCTACAGAGTGAGTTCCAGGACAGTCGGGGCTACACAGAGAAACTCTGTCTTAAACAAACAAACAAACAAACAAACAAGCAAACAAACAAATAAATAAATAGAAAAAATAAAGTGAGTAATCATCCAGGCTTGGAATATTTTAGTGACAGTAGCCTGGGCTCTGGGACTGCAGTGGATTGTAGTGATCCATTTTTGCCCCTAAATGCCTGATGCCTCTGTCTCTCAGTGTGTGTTCAGGTGGGGACAGCAAGAGAAGAAAAGGTCCTTACGTCAAGTGTGCTGGGGCAGGTGAGGGTGTAGCTCTGTGGTGGACAGGCTGTTTAGTGTGCTGGGGCAGGTGAGGGTGTAGCTCTGTGGTGGACAGGCTGTCTAGTGAGCTGGGGCAGGTGAGGGGGGCAGGTGAGGGTGTAGCTCTGTGGTGGACAGGCTGTCTAGCATTGGTGAGACCTGGGTTTGATGTGCAGCACTGCAAAGTAAATGAAATAGACTAAGTTAAATATGCTTACCTAAGGAGTGCGTGTGTGTGTATGTGTAAAAGTGAACTTGGGTGGTAGGCGTGTGTATAAAAGTGAATTTGGGGGCTGGAGAGATGGCTCAGCAGTTAAGAGCACTTAACTGGTACCCACATGGCTACTCACTAGACTGTTAGTCCCAGGGCATCCAATGCCTTCTTCTGCCCTCTATAGGTATGTGCATGATGGACAGAGAAACATGCAGGCAAAACACCTATACACATAAAAATAATATAAGTTTTGAAAAAGTGAACTCACTTAAAACATTTTTTTACATGTGTGTGTGCATGTCTGTATGTGTATAATGTATTATGGCATGTGTGTGGACATCATGGGACAACTTGTAGGAGTTGGATTTCTTCTTTTGCCATGTGGGTCCTGGAGATAGAACTCAGGTCACGAGGCTTGGCAGCAAGCTCCTTCACTCTCTGAATGTTTTTTACCAGCCCAAGAGGTTTTTGAAGGAGACCTGCCATAGCTGCTTGAGTTTGAGAAATGGAAGGGCCTCTTCAAACCCCGAGTCCACTTTCAACAAGCTTCTAAACAGTGCGTGACAGTGTATCACTATAATGTATATCACACGGGCTTGTGACTTACAAGAGCTCTCCTGAAGTCACTGTACCAGGATGAACCATAGCTGCCACTCAGTTTGGAGGTCGGGGAGTCCAAAGTGACTTCAGGTAAGAAACGAGCAGATTTGGAGTTTGGAGTACAGCTCAGTGGTAGAGCACTTGTGTGCCATGCACAAAGCCACCTCCAGGAGCTTACTAAAGAAAGCATGCTAGGGACTTCATGGGATCCTGAGAAACCATCTGTCCTTCACATTCTTGGCAGATGCTGAAGGAAGTGAGGGAAGACTTCAATCACAAAAGACCTCATCTTTCCTGCTGAGAAAAGGACAATAGACCATTTCTCAACATGCTTGATTCAGTGAGCGTTAATCAGGACTCTCGTGGCTTGATTGCTCTACCCGACAGTTTCTGAAACGAGAGAATAAATGAGGTTTCTCTGGAGCTATTGCGTATGGTGGAAAGTGAAAGTCAGTTGTGTCTGTTCAAAGCTCGGGTTAGCCACTATTAGCAGTGTTACTCAGGACTGAACTTCATCTTCCTCACCTGTCAAACAAAGATTTGGGCAAACCTAGTGGGATGAAAATTAGTCCAAAAGTGCACACCCTATGGGAATAACCGCAGTGTGCTTGCGTCTGTCTTCATCCCTTTCCTAGCCAGGAGCTTTCTGAATCCATGCTCACCTCAGAACCCCCATTATTAATGTGGTACCTCGTGCCTAGCTGGAGTCAGCTGGGCACATCCGTTAACATTGTATGGTGGGATGCTGACCTCTAGGCATGCTAATCTGAACAGCAGTGATAACCTGCACTCTGGAGCCCCTCACTCTAGAGTTCAGCCACCCTCTCACACCTCCTCCCAGCTGGCTGTGATTCCACCAAAGCTGTGCATGGTCTTGGGAAGTGCTGGAGTGTATACCAGATGGAAGATTAAAGGAAGTGGAGACTCGGGGCTGGAGAGATGGTCTATTTTGGCAGGTCCTGGTAAAAGAGCTAAATTAAAATTTAAGGGACAGAAAACCAATCATGCATTGGCAAATATTTTTTCTTACATCCTTTGAGTAAGCTATTGGAATAGATTCATTTCGTAGAAGTAAAATTCACTATGAAAAGTACCTCACCAGTATTCTAAGTTTTGTATATATAGTATGGAAACATGCTTCTCAATTTGTGCTTCAAATCCAAGATTTGGGGGACTGAAGAGACGGCTCGGGGTTTGAGAGCACTTGCTGCTCCTGTAGACCCAAGTTTGGTGACTAGAACCCTTGGCAGGTGCCTTGTGAAACTGGAACTCCAGACCCAGCAGAGCTGACACCCTCTGCTGGACTTCATAGGCATCACATCCATGTACACATGTGGCACACACACACACACACACACACACACTCACACACACTCACACACACACACACACACACAATTTTGAAAATAAAATGTTATTTTGATACTTGAATCTTAAGTCACAGGGTCAAAAAACGGTCTGTAGTATGACTTCGTTTATTGTTTTATAGAAAATCTCTGTTTACGTAGGTTGACGCTGACTTCAAAAGGCTGTAGGGTAGCATTTCATGACTCTTCACCTTTCCAGTATCCTAGCTTATGATTTTACACGGTGTTCAGGTTGATTTGCTCGCAATCACCCAACTCTGGAGCAGGTAGTGCTGAAGAACATAATGGAAAAGCCGTCCATTCTCTCTGTTAGCGTCAGCTAAGAAGAAAATTAGTCGGTTCAGTCACTCACATCATAAAATTCTTTTCCTCTTCAATGGTCATCTTAGGAGTCAAGGTCACAGCTATGACAACATGTTATTGTGGCTTGACAGATGGCTGAGTTTGCTCTGCATTATACAATCTTTTGTTTCTTCAATTAAATAAGTGGAAATGGACACCACCTGGCATCCCATTTTTATGATGTCAATAAAGCTCATTATAATTACACTGTGCTGTTGACAAATGGCCTGCTGGGGAGCCGACAGGTATTTTTTAGGTTACCTTCTCACAGAATGCCAATCACAGGTGACAATGTTTCAAAGGCTTTCGGCCACTGGTTAATAAAGACCTTGAATGTCATATTTTCATTCACGTTTTGCCAGCTCTCAAGTAAGTGAGATATATTTATATTTACCTCATTCTCCTTGCATCTGTAAGGCAGTGGAGAAACTTGAAAATTAAAAACAAAACAAAACAATGTTCTAGAGAAAAAGTTGTAAACATAGCACAGAAATTCACTCACAAATCCACATTCTTCTTTTCTTTCTTTCTTTTTTTTTTTTTAAGAAGGGTCTTAAAGAACCAATCAAACTACCTTTGTAGCCAGGATGACCTTGAACCCCTGACCCTCCTACCTCCACTTCTGGAGTGCTGGGATTACAAATGTGCATCACTAAAACTGATTTATTTGTCACTGGGGATTGAACTTGCAAAGTAGCAGAGGATGCCATTGCACTTCTGGTCATTCTGCCTCCACCTGCCGAGTGCTGAGGTTACAGACGTGGACAGCCACACCCAGTATGGGTGATGCTGGCAATGAAACCAAGGCCTGTGTGTGCCAGGCAAACACTCAACCAACTGAACTGTGTCACCAGACAAACTTTGCCCAGTTTTTGAAGTAGCTGTGTCCTGAATTTGCTTCAAACCCATGCTTGCTCACTAATTCATATAACTAAGAAAATCTCCACAGGGCAAAGAAGGAACAAATAAAAATGACATAAAGGAACTGGCAAAGAATATAATTCCCAAGTTGGGCAGTGGTGGCACATGCCTTTAATCCCAGCACTCAAGAGGCAGAGGCAGGAAGACCTCTGTGAGTTCAAGACCAGCCTGATCTACAGAGTGAGTTCCAGGATGGCCAGGACTATGCAGAGAAACCCTGCCTCAACCCCCCCCCCCCCCCGTGCCCCAAAGAGATTATATTAAGTGAAATGAGAAGGTCTGTAATTTAATATTATTGGGTGGCAGGAATAATAAATAATAAAAGCAGGAAATTACAGAGTGCGAATTACAAAATGAAAAGCCATCTAGAGAGATGGCTAAGTGGTTAAGAGCACAGGCTGCTCTTCCAGGTTACCTGGGTTGGAGTCCAAGCAACCACATGGTATCTGAAAACTGCCTGTATCTGGTACTAGGGGACCCGATACCCTCTTTTGGCCTCCTCTGGAACTGCACACATGAAGTTCACAGACATGCATGCAGGCAATACACTCATTCTCTTCATAAATAAGTAAGTAAATGTGGGGCCAGGCAAGGTGCCACAGGCTTTTGATTTCAGCACTTGAAGGCAGAGGCAAGTGGATCTATGTGACTTTGAGGCCATCTGGGTTTACATGGTGAATTCCAGGAGAGCCAGGTCTATGTAGAGAGACCCTGTCTAAAAGGGGGGGGGGGGAGAGTAAATTCTCAAAAATAAATAAATAAAAGGACAATTGAACATTCTTGTTTAAAAACAAAAAGAAAATAAGCAAATTAAAAAATTAAGGTATGAATTGTTCTTTCCCTCATCCAACAGCTACACTTTCTAGAAATTCACCTTGGGTAATAATGACACTTTTGTTTTTAAACAGAATCTCCCTATGGAGCTCTGACTAGCTGGGAACTCACTCTGTAGACCAGGCTGGCCCAGAACTCACAGAGACCCCCCTGCTTCTACTTCCCTAGTACCGGGGATTAAAGGTGTGGCCACCATGCCTGGCAACAGGGACGTGAAAGGTAGATGAACTAAGATAGCTGTGCTCAGCCATGTTTAATTTTCACTCTGATGCTCTACAGTTACTGTTGGCTTCTTCACTGACTTGCTACTTTGGGTTCATAGGTCTTGTGTGCCATTGTGTGCCACTGAAGTGTACGAGGGCTACAAGACCTTGCAGGGGATCAAAGTTTAGTTCCTGGTACTAAGTGCATATGGAGGTGCATAACCGGCTGTAGCTCCAGTTCCTGAGTGTCTGGTGCCCTCTTCTGGCCTCTCGGGGCATTGCATGCATCTATACACAAGCAAGCAAACACAGACACACAAATTAAAATATTTTTTAAAAAAGCTATTGCCTAGGAGTACACGGCCTAGTCTCTAATAGTCATTAGCTCTGACTGACTGCTCATCAAAACTTTATTACAAGGGAGGAGTGAAAGCAAAGACCAACCAAAGGAAAGGGACGGGCTAGTGGTGATGGAGGAGGGCAGGCAGGACCCCTGGTGGCCAGTGCGTCTGGGAAGTGGAGTTAATCCTGTGGGCACTGCTGACATGCTTATAAACTACCCTTTCTGATGCTAACTGCCAAGGCGCTGTTCACATTCAAGTGGTTAATGCTTAGTCGGGTGGTGGGGGCACTCACCTTTAACCCCAGCACTCGGGAGGCAGAGACACTGGATCTCTGTGAGTTCGAAGCCAGCCTGGCCTGCAGAGGGAGTTCCAGGACAGCCAGGGCTACACAAAAAAATCTTGTCCCCTCCCCCTCAAAAAAAAAAAAGAGTTAATGCTAATGTTATGCTATGTGAATTTCACCTCATTTTATTTATTTTATTATTTATTTATTGTTTGTTTTGAGACAGGGTCTCTCTACATAGTCCTAGCTGTCCTGGAATTCACTACGTAAACCAGGGTGGCTTTGAACTCACAGAGATCCACCTGCCTCTGTTTCTTGAGTACTGGGATTTAAGGTACGGGCCACCATGGGCCAGCAAGATGTGTCAGAAGGTTGCTGAGTGGTCGGGGCGCATGCCTTTAATGCCAGCACTCAGGAAGCAGAGGCAGGTGGATCTCTGCATTCGAGGCTAGCCTGGTCTACAAAGTGAGTTTCAGGACAGCCAGAAATACCCTGTCTCAAAAAAAAAAGTAAAAAAAAAAAAAAAAAAAAAAAAAAAAGATGATGTCTCAGAGTGTAAAGGCACTTGCCCAACACATAGTAGAAGGCGAGAACCAACTCTTGTAAACTGTCCTCTGACCTCTCATGCATGCTATGGCTTATGCATGAGCAGACTTGAGACACACTAGATAGATAGATAGATAGATAGATAGATAGATAGATAGATAGATAGATAGAAAGA
>CABHPH010115186.1:6665-37143 GCA_902168325.1 Peromyscus nudipes
GTGTGTGGTATCCAGTGTGCTGTTGTGTGTGGTCTCCAGTGTGCTGTGGTGTCCCGTCTCACGGAAGGACGTTGTTTGTTGTCTTACGGTGCAGAAGCTTAGCACATACGTATCTATAGATGTATCTTTTCACCTGTACATCTTTTTGGTATGAAATAGTCACTTGGAGTTGAAGTATTTGTCACCATTGATTTATTCAATATCTTTTTGAGACAAAAAGATTCAGGTTGAGGGAGATAATTTTGAACTACTGTATTTGTCTTCTGGGTGTAATTAATGAAAAGTTGTTCAATGTGGTGCAGATAGACCTGCTTAGCAGGTTGTATGAAATGAATTATGAAATGCAGTAATGCATGCCATACACCCAGAAGGTGCTAATAGTGTTTGTATGTATGTGCATACAGTTCTATGTTGAGATGTTTTAAATAAATTATATTGAAATATAAAAAAATTATTTAGTAAAGAAAATAAAATATTAGTTTACTTTAGTCAGTCAAGTGTTATTTGCATGATGATTAGAAAGTGGAATTTTCAAAAAACGATTTTGAGACTATAAACCTATACTACTCCTAAGAAGATTTAATATGTGTATTTAGTTTAATTTGCTTATGTAACTTTTTCAATAACTAAAAATAAGAAAGAATGAAACTTTATGAGGAAATGCTTGGGTTAGCTGTCATCCCAAGCCGGTTGAAAATACCAAGAAGTAACAGCTGACATAAAGATCAGTTTGCTCCAATAGAATTATCCAGCATGGGGTAATGATGCTGAGGAATCAGCTGTGTGCACTGTCACTGTTAGAGAAAATGTGAGAAATAATGACAAGCAGTGGTAGTGAGTTGTGACTAAAGAAATTCAAAATGGAAACATGGAGGGATGAAGGAATATAGCTTTGCCAAAGAAAAAATTCCTCTCTTAACTCTGTTAGCAGAGGAAGTCATAACAACATCAAAATAGAGCTCAGCAGCTGGAAACCCCAACTGTATCAAGTGGTTTGCAGCTTTTAAGGTTTTTATAAAACATAACCATCAGTATCTTGTGTGGCTGACAGTGTCTTAGGGCGTTTGACCAGCACTCCCCATACTTGGCTCCCTAGAAATACACACAGGCTTGTTTATGGGGCGGGATGTGAAGTGGCAGCTGGCCTCTGCTCTTGGTTCTGCTGTTGGCTTGTCTGTGGCTAGCGGAGTCGATATGTCTGGTATGAAGACTGGCCGGCATTGGCTGGGTGCTAGCACCTCTTCTTTTCTTTTCTTTTTTTAAAAAAAGATTTATTTATTTATTCATTTATTTTATGTATATGAGTGCTCTGTCTTCATGTACACCAGAAGAAGGAATCTGATCTCATTACAGATGGTTGTGAGCCACCATGTGGTTTTTGGGAATTGAACTCAGGACCTCTGGAAGAGCAGTCAAGTGCTCTTAACCGCTGAGCCATCTCTTCAGCCCCCACCTCTTATTTCTTAAGAAGGTCTTTCCTCTTCTGCTGCAATCTTTTGATCAAAGCATGATTCACAGTCAGGCCAAGTTCAAGATAAGAGAATAAAGTCTAACTCTTGTACAGTGACATGCTTGTGCAGGCATGGGCAGGGGAGAATTGTTGGTAGCTTCTGTATATAAAACTGTCTATCACAGTTTTAGACATCTGATGTGTGACATTTGTATGTATGTTGTAAATTGGTCTTCATTTATTAATGACATCTATATCACAATTCTTTTTTTTTTTTTTTTGCAAGACAGGGTTTCTCTGTGTAACAAGCCCTGGCTGTTCTAGAACTGGCTTGCTCTGTAGACCAGGCTGGCCTTGAACTCACAGGGATCTGCCTGCCTCTCAAGTGCTGGGATTAAAGGTATGCACCACCACCAGCTGGAGCTAGCTTCTTGGTTAAGGATGAGAGTTCATGTCTACTTCCCCCTCTTAGTGCTGGGACCCCATCTGGCTTGGACCTGTGCAGACCTTGTGCATGCTGCCACAGTCTCTGTCCTGGGTACATCAGAGATCCTGATTCTTAAATAGTGGTCCCTGGTCCAGCAACATCAGCATCACTAGCATCACCTGTAAACTTGTTGGACCTACAAAGCCTCGGCCCCAACTCTAGATCTGTGTCATCACAGAAGCCAGCAGCCAGTTAGAAAGTCACTCTTGGAGCCCACTATGGCTCACAGGCCAAATCTAGTTCCTTGCTTTTATTTTTTATTGATTTTTCGGGTCAAGTTTTATTGGAACACAGCTTTATTCATTTTTTTTTTGAGTTTTACATTTATGGCGAGGTTGAATAATTGTGATAGTCAGTGTATATCTCAGGATTAAAATACTCATGTAGAGTCCTTTATAGAGGAAGTGTGCCTTGTGAACTTGTGACTTGTGAACCTCTTAATTTTTGTCTAATTCTGGGGCTCTGAAACCCATCAAAGAGGCTGCTTTCTGCATTAGTGGGCATCATCTAGTAATTTAGCTGCCTTTGGTAAATTCTTCTCAGTAAAGTCAGGTATGAGCCAGATTGCAAACCAGCCTAATTAAGGTCGGAATCTCTGGTAGTAAGGACTAGGAATCCAGAAGTGTGTGGCTGGTTTGTCTGACTGTCTGTCTTTCTTTCCTGTTTTTCTGTAAAGCACCCCTGGTTGTTCTAATCTTCAGTTCAGTGTAGCCATAGAAACTAGCTACCTGGAGATTTTAGTAAATGTAGATTTTGGTCCTTTCTCTTCACTGTTCCCTGTCATATCCTCCCCCCTTCTCTCCCCCTACCTTCCCCCTCCCTTTCCTTTTTCCTTTTCCCTTCCCTTCCCTTTTTTCTTGACAGGGTCTCAGATAGTCCAGGCTAGCTCAGTGCTCACTGTATAACAAGGCTGCCTTCCACTTGTGAGCTTCCTGATTCTGCCTCCTGGTCACTGCTGGCTCCCAGGCCTGCTCCTACATGCTGGGCAGTGATTCTGCATTTCTGAGAAGTCTGAGTTGGTGTTGTACTCTCAGCCAGATCAGGCTGGCCTAGAACTCATGGCCCTTCTGTGTCAGCCTCTCAAATGCTGGAATTTCAGGTGTGTGCCATCATGCCTAGCCCTCAAATGTTAACCATTTGATTTTAATACATGACCCAGTAGAGAACCATTGCCTGAAGACAGAGGAAAGGTCTATAGACACAGATTAGCATGGGCAGAAGATGTAGAAAAAGTGAAACAAATACAAATGTTTGTTACCTGCTGGAACTTGTAATAGTGAATCTTCGTTGTCAGTCGAATGGATTTTGAGTCAACTAGGAGATACCCTGCTGGGCAGTCTGTAAAGACATTTTAGATTTAGCCAAGGAAGGAAGGCACACCCGAGTGTAGGGCTCCTGTCCCATGGGCTGAGTGAGGTTCTGGACTAAATAAAGAGACGAAAGCAGATGGAGCACTAGCATTCATCTTTCCTCCTTTCTGACACAATTGCACCTCACACCCCTGCCGCCAGGGAGAGCCACTCATTGCCATATCCTGCTTTCCACCATGAGCGAGTATAAACCCTTTCCTCCCCAGTCACCTTACCCACAGTGATGAGAAGAGTCACTGAGACAGAAAACTAGAAGTGGGACTGGTAGCTGAAGTTTTCCTGTGTCCCACCAGGTCCGCAGTCTCTCAGACCCAAGTAAACACACAGAGGCTTATATTCATTAAAACTGCTTGGCTATTAACTCAGGCTAACTACTGACTAGCTCTTACACTTAAACTCACTTAAACCCATTTCTGTTAATCTATAGGTCACCATGTGTTCCGTGGCTTTACCTGTGTGCCATTACATGCTGCTCCCTGGATGGCGGGCTGGTGTCTCCTGACTCAGCCTTTCTCTTCCCAGAATTCTCCTTGTCTGTTTATCCTGCCTATACTTCCTGCCTGGCTACTGGCCAATCAGCTTTTTATTAAACCAGTGTACAAAAGCATTATCCCACAGCAGGGACTGTTGCAGTGAGAAACCTGATCATGTGATTGGTAGGCTTTAGGACTGGTTTGCAGGAGGGATAGGGGAACACTTAGAACTTCAGGCTAGAGAAGCCACACAAGCAGAATTTACTGGACCATTCAGAATACTGATCTCAATGTGGACATTAAAGACCATCATGAGATTTCAGAGGGAATCAAGGACTCTTGGGGACTGAGCTAGAAGCCATTCATGTTGTATTCTGGAAAGCAACCTGATTGTACTGAGCCCATGTCCTGAGCACGAGAGTGAGACCGACTTAAAGAGCAGTGGCCTGACGGGACTGGAGGAGGGCATTTCAAGACAGCGCAGCACTCGGGCTGTGTCATGGCTCCTACTCACTGCTCTAGTTCAAGTTGATGGTGAGAGAGGGCACACACAGAATGGAAAGGTGTGAAAAACGTGTGGTTTGACGAGAAGTGTAGCAGATTTAAAGTCCTGCATAAGCAGGGTGTGGAGAAAGCCCTGTGGTTGTTACAGAGATTGGCACAGTTGAGAGGTGTCCTGACATGCTGTACTGGGACAGTAGGTGAAGACCCCCCCATTAAAGGCTCCACACAGCCTGTGGAAAGGAGAAAGACAGCTGAGAGTGCCTGAGAAGGGCTTCCCTGTTGAAAACAGCCTTCGAGGGAAGTGTCTGTTTCCCTAAGCTCAGCCACCAAGGTAGCAGAGGTCCAGCTGTGGTAGAGGGGGTCAGACCACATCTTGAGCTGGAAGCCGAGCTTGCCAGCATTGCCCACATGGTGCTGATTTTGTTGGCATGTAAAATCCAAGAACATGGGGTCATGGAGTCTTACAAGGTCCCAGAAAAGTGCTGAAGCAAGGTTGGGTTCCGTGTAAGGAGGTCCTTTCATGGGTGAAGTCTAAATTAAAGTGGAGACCCAGGATGTTGGGAATGCCAGGATCCTGGTACATCGGCAGGAAGGAGCTGCAGGGACCAAGTGGAGCCTACCCGAGAGAACTGGGGGAGCAGGGCTGCCGGAGGCCATTAGAGCCCCAAAGATGCCAAGAGCCCTGAATATTGTACATGTAGCTGCAGGATTTTATGTTTCCCCAACTGGATTTTGGTCTGATTTTTCCTTGCTAGGTCCCTATTTCTCCATTTTAGAGCGAGAATACTTCTTCTCATTACATATTGGAAGTAGTTAACTTGTTTATTCATTTTATAATGTCTCAAAGTTAAGATGTGAATTGAGTCTTACGAGAGAAAGTAAGCTTTTGAATAGTGAGTGTTGGAACTGGTAAGTCTGAGGGGACTTGGGAAGTTAGATGAATGCATTTTGCACTGAGATGGCCATGAGCCTTAGGAAGCTGGGTGGAATGTTTTGGTTAAAAGTGACATGTTTGGTTGTCAAGTCATTCCTCATGGTCAGCATGACCAAATTAGAGTCACATTGGAGGGACTCCTTTGGGCATGTCTGTAAGGGTGGTTTAACCAAGGGTTGAAGATCTGCCTTTAATCTAGGCGGCCCCATCCCATGGCCTGGGGTCCAGGAGTGATACAAAGGGAAGAGGAGGAACAGAGCTGAGCACCACAGTTCGTCTTTTTCTGCTCCCTGACTGGAGACACAGTGTAACAAACTGTCCTGTGTTCCTGCTGTCACGGCTGTGTCTTAGGACCATGCCTTTCCTGCTGTGATGGAGAGGAAATAAATTCTTCTCTCTTTCAGTTGGTTTTATCAGTTATTTTCTCACAACAACAACAGTACCACAGAACAAGGAACATAACCACTGAGAATTACGGAAAGAGTCTTCTTGATTTATTTGAGCTCTTTTTATTACAGACCTAGTGGGATTGCACAAAAGAGTCAGTGACCCTACAGGGTCAAAAGCCATTACCCTGCCGCTTCCTATCGATTCTGGAAAGGACAATAATGATTTTGTGTCCCGTAGTCATCAGGCAGGAGTGGTGTGGTCCCTGGATAACACAAATAAAAAAGACTTTCGAACACTTAGTCTCAGAGTCAGTGATTCCGGTGTAAGTGGCAAGGATGGGAAGCAGGTCTGACGTTGCCTGTGGTTTGTAGCCTGTTTCTTTTCTCCTGAAGACTTTCTGGAGTGACTTGTCTACCGTCTGTGATGTGCTTCTCAGCATTCATCTTTTCTTGAGCACAGCAGAGAGAATGTTGTTCTACCAGGACCCAGGCACAAATTTGAAATAGCTTGAGCGTGAGCACTGATTTTCAAGTCCTATATTATTTTTTGTAGTTTAATGAGATACCGTGACATTTTGTTGGTTATTTGTTGTACACAGTTGCTCACAGCAATAGTGTGAAATTTCTAGAAATGGAAGTGAGCCTTAGCTTTCTCTTGGTGACTCCCGTAAGTTTAGTATCTGCAAAGAAATGTCTACTTTAGCAAGGTGTAGATTAGTGACCAGGAATTGAGATGAGACTCCAGTTGACTGGTTGAGGCAGTTCTTTTGTTTTTGTTGTTGTTTTTCGAGACAGGGTTTCTCTGTAGCTTTGGAGCCTGTCCTGGAACTCGCTTTGTAGACCAGGCTAGCCTTGAACTCATAGAGATCTGCGTGCCTCTGCCTCTGCCTCCCGAGTGCTGGGATTAAAGGCATGAGCCACCACTGCCTGGCTTTCAAGGCAGTTCTGTACACAGCTCAGCACATGCAAAGTTTGTCGTTAGGTAGCTGTATGTCTTGACATCGGCAAATAGGAAACAGCTTTTATTCGGTTGCCCATGCATTAGCAGCCTGGTCCTCACTGCAAAGGATGAAATATAGATGCCTAGGCCAGCCAGGTGTGATGGCATATGCCTGTACACCAGCATGTGATGGTGCATGTCTGTGAGGGGAGGCTGAGTCAGGAAGACTGTGTGCTTGAAGGCAGCCTGGGTGACAAACAGAACGAATTTCCAGTCAGCCCGAATTACACAGTGAGGTCTTGTTTCAGAAAGATGCAAACAAGTGAGATTAATGAGTTTCTTAAAATACTTCTCCTGCTATTCAAACGCATATAAATTTTTATTTTGGGAATGCAGTGTTTTGGAGGATATGGATGATATAATTTTGAAATACATTTTTCCCCTTTGGAATGCTTTTTACAGCTTTGCTGTGGAATAGTATACATACTGCATAATTATAAATTCTGGTAAGCTTTGACAGATTTTGTGCCCCTGAGTTTCCTTTTGCTTCTCTGTAATTCCTTCTCTCTTCCTCCAGCCTCCTCATTCCTGGTCAGTTACTGATCTATAGTCTATCATATTTGATTAATTTGTTTTTTTGCTGTTCTAGTAACTTTCTTAGTTATTTTGAGACTCATTCATACTGTGTGTGTAATAGTTGATTTCTTTTTATTGCTCAGTAACAATGCGTCATGTGAGTAAATCACCATTTGTATACCCACTCATTTCATGATGATGTTATCTACTGCTGTACTGCAGTTAACCTCAAACTTAGAGGCTTAAGATCACAAGCCTCTATTCCTTCATCGTTTTCTGAGTTAGGAGTTTGGGAGAGGTTCACTTGGGTGGCTCGGGCTCGATGTCTTTCAGGAGATGCTGGCAAAGTATTGAGGCTGCAACCTTGGTCATTTGAAGTCCTCACATGGACTGGTGGGGCCAATGCTAAGGTGTTTTAATCATATACTTTTTAACCAGAGGCTCCAGTTCTTCACCAAGGACCTTCTTTTCAGGGCTGCAGGAGTGTCCTTAAGACATGGAGTCTGTTACTCTCCAAATGTGACCCAAGAGCAAGGGCCAAGGAAACATCAGCAGCTTTCATGATCTAGTCCCAGAAGTCCTATTGCGCTTCTTTCGTTACTGTTTGGAAGAAGCAAGAGACAGACAGCTTGCACTAAAGGAGAGAATTAGGGTCCGCTTTTGAAGCAAGGATCGCCAAAGAATTTTGTGGATATTCCAGGTGAACTAGTGTGCCCTTTAAACGTAGCTAGCTGGGTGGCCCAGAGGGGTAGTGTTACAATCCAATTGGAGGCCAACCTGGTCATCAGATCTATCTCAGGAAAGAAAAAAATGTGCCCCATGTGGTGGCACACACCTCTATTTCCAGCTCTTGGGAGCCAGTGTTGGAGGCCAACCTGGAATTTATAATGAGTCCCAGGACAGCCAGAGCTTAAAAAAAAATTGTGATCTTAATCTTATTTCAAGTGTAGCACAATGGGCCATTGTATCACTTTTTAGTTTTGGCTATTACATATACAGTTGCTTGTTACATACCTATCTACCTACCTAAACACATACATATGTATATATCCATGTCTGTAGATAAACATACATTGTGTGTATATAAATGTCTAGGGATAGCTGAATGGAGAAAAGGAAAAGGAACATGGCTACTCCTAGGTATGGTGGAGGAGAAGGATCAGCATAGATAGGTCAGAGAGCATAGCCAGAGGCGGGGACATCCGAGAGTACAGAGTGGCTGTGACTCTGAGCCAGGTGAGGAGAGGGGGAAGGAGAAGGGAGGGGAGAGAGGGGAGCCAGGTGCAGCAGCCAGGGGGCACAAGAAGAGTAGATAAAAAGGACCAGCTGACTAAATGGTGGATTATATAGGGAAGGGCAGCCAGGGCTGGGCTGGAGAAGTTTAGGGTAGGGGGCGGGGTATGCCAGCCAGGAGGGTCCTGTCACAGGTGGAGACTGAGGGATGCAGAGAGAACCTGGAGGCCAGCTCTGCTTTGATGTGTGAAATAGGCACCTCGGCCATTTGTCCGAGGTTTGAAAGCTGACAGTGATGTTTCTAGGATGGCATTATGTGAATTTTACTACATGCGAAGGAATTCGGTGCTAAGAGAAAAAAAACACAGAAAATTAATTTCATTTATGAATGTTCCTTTTAAATATTAAAATTTCTTTTACATATTACATCCTTTAAAAGTTTAGTGTCGTAAAAGCAAGCAAAGCCTTCAAGCTTTGGAGGCAGTTTTCCAGAGTTGGGTGCGCCTGTCTCCCCCAGCAGCGTGAGAGCCGCAATGGTGTCCCGCGCCTCTGTCAGTGTGTGTATTCTGTAGGATTGCTGGGTGTCGCTTCCTGGCCGTCTGCCTAAGATCAGGTATAAATGTGGCGGTTTCAAGGTGCTTTTCCTTAATTTCTTTTTTGCTGAAATGTCCTCTTTTGTACTTTAAAGAAATCTCATGTGCTTTGCCATTTTTAAATTTACGTGTATGAAAACTGATGTCTTGTGGCATCTGGCTTTAGAGGATTTGACAGTGTGTATGTTTGTGTCTTGACACTACAGTCTGTCACACATACACCCCAGCACACCCTTATGTCGCCCTTCCTCACTTCCTGTTAACATACATTTCTTTTCCCTTCTCTCCTGGGAATTGCTGCTTTCTGTTTCTACAGTTTTGCGTTTTCCTAAATGCCGTGTAAATTGTAGCTTGTGAGGGGTTGTGATAGGACTTACTTATCTAGCCAAGTGCCCCGAGATTCATCTGTTTGTATGCATTCCAAGTTGTTCGCTGGATGACTGTCTTAACGTCTTTCCATTTCATGGTGAAGGGCATTTAAGGTGTTTCCGTTTTCGGCAGTTGTGAGTGCAGCTGCTGTAGAAATTTACCTGTAGCTGTTGATGTGAGCCTACGTCTTTCTCTTGGATCAATAGGAAGGAGAGGGATTGCTCGGCACCATCTAGGCCCAGCTTGACCTTACAGGATATGGAGGTTTTAAATCACAGATTTTTTTTTCCCTAAGTGTGCTAATTATTGATTCCTCTTTAGTGAGCTTTGGTAGATTTTGTGTTTCAGAAAAAAAAAAAAGTGCCCCTTTTTCTATTGCGTTCTAGGTTTATAGTTGGTTCCCAACCAAACACATTATCTTCTTAATGTCTACCTGTGCTGAGGTCATACCCTGCCTCCTAAAATCCAAAACTTGTGCCTTTTTATTTCCCTTCTCATTGCTTTGGCTCTGAGATGTGTTCGTATAAGTATTCACCCTTCAGAGCAGAGTAGAAAAAGAGATTTACTGAGCCTACCACAAGAGCATAGTGGGCGAGGCATTAAAACAAAAACTGCCTCTATTTAAGAGACAGTGGGCTGTTGAAAGCATCTCTAGAGCGGCCACCTTGCAGTGTCCATCATACGGTCCCCTCCCTATGAAGGAGGGCGGTCCTGATCGGCTGCTGTCTGATTCCAGTCACTCTGACATCCCACCTGCAGTTACACATGCTTTCTCTTTAGGGATGCTTTCTTGAGCAGTCTTGTGGAAACTCCCCAGTAGGGCCCGGTTCCCTTTCTGTTTTCTTGATGTGGCCTTTGCTGTACACTTAGGTTTTATTGATTTTTCTTTGTCAATTTTCTATTTAGCTCCATTTTGATTTCTGTTGTTTTTGTTTTTTTGTTTACATTGGGCTTAATAGGATATAGGTGAAAAAAAATCATTTTTCTGGAAGCAAATTGGGCAGGTATAGTAGAATTTTAGATTAGAATGATTCACAAGATTTTTTTGTTGCTGTTTGTGTATTATTTTTCCCCTGTTCATCTCACTCTGTTCCAAACTCTGAGACTGCAGTAATTCTGGAAATTATGAAAGTACTTGGGATTTCTTTTTGTTTTCTTTTCTTCCATTATTGGCTTTCTTTTCTTTTTCTAACTTTATTTTATGTGCATTGGTGTGAGGGTGTCAGATTCCCTGGAACTGGAGTTACAGACAGTTGTGAGCTGCCTTGTGGGCACTGGGAATTGAACTCGGGTCCTCTGGAAGAACAGCCAGTGCTTTTAACTGCTGAGCCATCTCTCCAGCCCCTAGTATTTGGGATTTCTATGGTGAGACCTACCAGTGTGAGGTACGGGCATCATAACTCCTGGACAAATGCTCTGAGACGAGATTTTGTTCTAGTCACAGCCGTCCTCCGACCCACGAGACTGTGTAATGCTGGGTGGAATTCAGTACATCCATTGTCTGTGTCCCAAGTCTTCCCCAGTGACGAGCTCCGGCTGGGGTGTCCCCAGAGCTCAGCCTGGTTTCGGCTGGGGTGGAGAAAGAGAAATTGTCATACTGCTGGGTTGTCTTCCAAATTTGAAGTAGAATTAAGGAAATTGTTTTGTTTTGTTTTTTCCCCACTAAATTTCTTTTTTGTAGTGAAGAGAAGCAAGGTTTTTGTTTTTTCTTTTTTAGACTGGTAGAATTTGGCTTAAAATTGGCTTCAATTTCTTCCATCACTTTCTTTCATAGTCTTCACTAAGAAATAAGGTGTTACTGGAAGGGGTGAGGACTGTGGTGTTTGCTTCCGTTTCCTTTCTAACATCGAATGCTATATTTTATCTTCTAGATCCTGTTCGACCAAACGCAGAGATCAATTAAGGCACAGCTTCAGAACTTCGTTAAAGAGTAAGTCAGCTGTGGTTCAGAGGGCAGAGAATAGGCAGCCAATGGTTGCTGGGGGTGGGTGGGGGTGGTGGTCTGGGGCATGGCTAACGATGCTAAAAGAGAAGGAAATGATAGGTCTCAAATTTCTGAATTTGCTTGTTTGCTTTGGGAGACGTGCTTCATTTCTTTTGAGTTTGTAAGGGAATCAGATTCACTTTCCATGTATATTTAAATAGCTCTTCTGGTTAGAGTCCAGAAAGTTTTCTAAACATAGATAAAAATGTAATTTAAAAGCTCCAAGGGTGGTTGGCATACTTACTGTATTCGAAGGTAGGTTGTCTCGTCTCTATGTGGTATTTTCTTTGAAGAGAAGATAATAGATGAGAAAGATCCACAGAAGCGATACATTGTTATATATTAGAAGAGAGTCATCATGTTTACATAGGAAATAAAGTTGAAGTAGAAGTAAAAAAGTCCAAACTTTTCAAGTGAAGGATAATGTGTTTTTCACATTCGTAATTAGTTTTCGCCTATGATTTCCAGCAGAGTTTATAAATGTCAGTTAATTTTGGTCCAGTATTTAAAGGTAAGTAAGGGACATTATAAGATACGAATAGTGTCGAGTATTATCTACTGCTGTTTTGAGTAGTTTTGGGCTTGGGTTTTCAGACAGTGCTGTGGGTGGAGCCCCTACCTTATATTAGGCCAGGCTCTGCTGCTGAGCTCCAGCCCCAGCCTAGGTTAGAATTATCCTGCAAAGATGGCTCACAGCTCGGATTTTTTTTTCTTTTTATTTAATGTGTAATGGTGTTTTGCATGTATGTCTGTGTGAGGGTGTCAGATCCCCTGGAACTGGAGTTGTAGGGCAGCTGTGAGCTGCCATGTGGGTGCTGGTAATTGAACCAGGTTCCTCTGGAAGAGTAGACAGTGCTCTTAACCGCTAAGCCATCTCTCCAGCCCCTCACAGTTCTGTTTTTCAAATTATTTCAGAATGCTTTAACATTCCGAAAGTCTGCTTAGATACATAAAAACCTGTGGGTGTTTTCAATCAATTATATAGTCTGTCTTAGACGATGTATTTTATTATAGTTAAAAGTCATTTGTCTTCAGCTTACTTTGTCACACTGTAGTAGTAGTGGAGCAGAGAGGTATTGTGTATTCACCTGAGGCCACTGCACCTTTTCCGACCGTTACATGGCCTGTCGAGAGCCTTTACTGGGAATTGAACCTGGCTGGCTCTTTATAAATTTGTCTGCATGTGTGTTTAAAGAGTTTATTTTTATCCTTTATATGTTTTACTAAATGTGTTAATTGTTTCTTCTGCTTCCATTTTTTGGTATTTTGGGGCAGAATCTTGCTCGGTAGCCCAGGCTGGCCTGGAGCCAACAGCCCTCCTTCCGTAACCTTCCGAGAGCTGTAATTGCGGGTGTGTTGCCCCGAGGCAGGCTTATGAATGTTGTTTCTTAAAAGCAAAAGTATGTCCAAAAATACTTCTCAGATTCTTAGGATTTATCTGGAAGGTAAATGAATTTGAATCTTTGGGAAAGACCATTCAAATCTGCATCCCTACACACATTCTCCATAGTAAGTCTTACACTGTTGTTTAGAAAACAGTATCATGGTTAAACCATGTGCATGCTTTGAATTTATCTTTAGAAAAATTATCTTTCTGTTCTGTTGCATTAATTTTTATCATTATTTCCATTTGGAATCATAGATTAAAATAATGAAATACTAGCTCACTTTATGAGAATCTATATACACAGAATGATGAGTACATGTAAGCCAAAAGTTAGAAATCTACAATGGTCCAAACCTGAAACTTTTGGAGCTCTCAGCTGTGAGTGTTGGATTAAGGTGCAGACTGGAAGTCTGTATAAATATCCCTGAGTCATGGAAGCCCCAGATCTGAACTTCCTTTGTCCAGGCATCTCAGGTCAGTGACAACCAGGAACTGGGGAAGGATGTGCGCTTCAGCTGGATGAGCTCATGACTGCCAATGTCTGAGGAAACATAAGCGAAGGAACAGTAGTGTTTCAGTCTAAGGTTATTTTGCCAGAATTTTGAAGAAAGTTTTGTTTTTTTAGAGATCTTAGAAAATTCAAAGATGCCAAGAAACAATTTGAAAAAGTCAGCGAAGAAAAGGAAAACGCACTAGTGAAAAACGCCCAAGTTCAAAGGAACAAGCAGCATGAAGTGGAAGAGGCCACAAACATCCTCACGGCCACGAGGAAGTGCTTCCGGCACATAGCCCTGGACTACGTCCTTCAGGTACGGCCTGGCCTCGTGTCTTCCTTCCTGCAGCAGTTACGGAGGAGCAGGCCTTTGAATGATTGTGCTAGAAAGGATAAAGAATGCTTTTCCTTTGAACTTACAATTAAAACATTTTAAATGTTTGTAATTTACTGTTTTCTTGAGGTAGCTTAGCCTCAAAGTCACTGTGTAGCCTGGGCTGGCCTCAACTTGACATCTTCCTGCCTCAGTCTTTAGAGTGCTGGGCTATCATGGGAAACATGACATTTTACAGAAAACTTTGAGCTGTCTTCATATGTCTTTGTGCACACACAGGTGTGTAGATATAGATCCTTTGGTTCTGGTTCCTTTCTCCATTTTCCTTGGTTACAACATCCTATGCATATTTTATTCTGTAGCGTTTCTATTTCAGTATAATTGATATTTGACTACCAGGCATAAATTGTTAGTTTTTACTGGTAACACTAGAAATATGTATCTGGTTTTTCAGTTTTTCAAAACTTTTGTTAGTGCTTCTAAACATAACCCCCAAACAATAACTTCTCAGGAAACCCACTGTGAGAAATGCTTTTCTGGGTGAAGCGCCTGCTTCCCCTTGCCTCAACAGCCCACGTGTGAACCGTATGTTCTTAGTGGCACCAGCTTCACGAACTGCCGAAGGTTTCTGGAGTTCATTGGCTGCTTTGGAAGATGAAACCCCAAGACCCTTCGGGGAGAAAGACTGTAGCAGGGGTTCCACTCGGCACCACCGGGAGAGACTGGAAATGTGTATTTATTCATCTTTTTGTATGCATACATTTTATGAGTGTACATCTTTGCACACACATGTGTGTGCACTTTTAGAGGCCACATGACCACTGCAGATGTCATCCTCTGGAACACTGTCCACCTCCTTTCAGACAGGTCTCTCATTGGCCTGGAGCTCACCAATTAGGCTAGCCTGGCTGTCCAATGAGCACCCTCGATCCTTTTTAATCTGTCCATTTTTAGGATTACAAATAACTAATTACCATGCCTGGCTCCCCCCCTCCCCCCAGACAGGGTTTCTCTGTAGCAGCCCTGGCTGTTCTGGAACTCACTCTGTAGATCAGGCTGGCCTTGAACTCACAGAGATCTGCCTGGCTCTGCCTCCCCAGTGCTGGGATTAAAGGCGTTCGCCACTGCCGCCCCGCTCCATTATTTTCAAACTTAAACATAGTAATTGTGTATTTCCTTTGAGATTGTCTGACAGTACTAAATTAGCCTCCATGCTCACTCCCTTCTAACTATGAGTATATTTAATTTTTCTTATGAGGATTCTTGGATTATTTTATTTTGTGGCCAAAGTAGCTGTTTTAGAGAATAATAGGTAACAAATACTCAAAGTGTAAAGTACTTTAGCTCCTGTAAGTATTTGAATTGAACATTTCCCTTCCAAATAGAGAAAAAAACAGAAGCAAAGCAGAAGGCCGAGTCTGAACAGGGGCTCCCCTCAGCCTGTGCTCAGCATCGGGGGTCAGTGTGCTTCTCAGAGCTGAGCAGGCTGTGAAACAGACACACAGAAGAAACCAGTGAGAAGGAAGAAAGTTAGATTGAGGTCATTTTTGGTCTGTTTTTGTTTTTCAGACTGTGTTTTACAATTCCCTTATTACATAGACCAAGAGTTCAGTGAAGAACATTTGGAAGATGTTCTGTTCTCTTCTGGCGATGTTAACAAAGAGTGAAGGGCCTCTTTGGATCAATGTTTTTATTTAAATAAGCTGGTTTTTAAACAACAGCAAAACTATTTGTTAGGAATTTCTAGAATTGCAAAAGATCCTGTTAAAGCCTCCCTCCTCCCCCACTATTTAGCCAAGGATAACTTTGAACTCACAATCCTCCTGCCTCTATTCCTGGGGGTTATAGACATGCACCCTGACCCCTGGTTTGAGCAATCCTGGGGATTTGATCCAGGGCTTTGCTCTTGTAGGCAAGCACTCTGTCCACTGAGCTTCAACTCTACCCCTGAAAAATCTCGTAATTTGCTGGCATTTCAATAAGTTGATCATAATTAAAGCACTTAAATCCATTACTTTACCATATATTTATGGAGTGCTTACTGTATTCTCCTTGGGGACTAGAACTGAGAAGAAGGTCCTAATCTCATGGAGCGTATCCCTTAGCTAGGGAAAAGACATAGTAAGAAAACACAGAGTAAGCCCTGGGGAGGGCAGAGGCAGGAGGATCTCTGTGAGTTCGAGGCCAGCCTAGTCTACATCGTGAGTTCCAGGATAGCCAGAGCTACATGGTGAAATCCTGTCTAAAAAATACAAAAACAAAACAAAAGTAGTTATAAATGTTATCTGTAAGTAGGACTGATGTACTGGATAGCGAGTCAGGCACTGAGTTAGACCTGTGTGAGAAGATGGTGTGTAGTCGAAGCCTGGGTTAGTAAGAAATAGCCATAAGTCATGAGGGCAGAGCATCCTGACGTGGAGGCAGAACAGCCAGGACCAAGGCATCTGGGGGACATTGATAGGTCTGGCAGGGTCTCAGCACAGTGGCCTTTGTCGACACGGTAGGAGGTTGCAGGATGTAATATTTACATTAGAACATCACCGTGGTACCTGTGTGGAGAAGACATTACATGGGGCCAAGAAGGGAAACAGAGGGAGTTCAGAAAAGATAGAAAGTGGTAAATGGTGATAATTTGCACCAAGGCTGTGGGTGAGCCTTGATCTTCAAGTAGATGAGGAGGGTGGCGGAAGTTGGACATGTCACATCCTCAAGTGTTAAAAGGTTCCATGACAACGAAACTGTAATTTGAAGAACCAGTGTTTCCACTGAGCTCAAAGGTGGCTGAGTATTCGTTGGTATGCTTGTCAAAAGATGTTTAACGATGGAAAACACAAGCTGCTTTCCTTTTGTTCTGGGATCGATTGGACAAGCATGTTTGGAGTCTTGTGTTCTGGGTTAGTGTTTAAAGTAATTCATGGATGATTAATCAAGCTTATCTTCCCTCAGATTAATGTGCTTCAATCAAAGAGGAGATCAGAAATCCTGAAATCAGTAAGATCTTAATGACCCGCTGTTCACTGAGACTGTCTGTGTTTGTGCCCCCCCCCCTGCTGTTCACTGAGACTGGCTGTGTTTGTGGGGTCCCCCCCCTGTTCTGTGATGCTCTGTCTGGGCTCTTGGTTCCCTTTGCTCCCTGTTTCTGGTTCCTGTGTCCTCTGGTTCAAGTACAACTGTTTATGAGTCTGTGTTACTGACATGCGGCCTGTTCCACGAAGACAGACTCACCATTGGCTCTCTACTCTGTTACTCTCATGTCATGTTTTATGTGGTCTAGATACCTAATAACTTCCGGAAAGTAGCTGGACGTGGTGGCTGGAACCCGTGAGAATATTTCAGGATTGTTTTGAAACTTATCAGATATGATTGTCACCTTGAATTTTCTTTTACTTGTATTTGCTTTTACGTTTTTTTGTTTTTTTGTTTTTTTTTTTTTTTGATTTTTCAAGACAGAGTTTCTTTGTGTTGTCCTGAGGGTCCTGAAACTTGCTGTGTAGACCAGGCTGGCCTCAAACTCACAGAGATCCACCTGCCTCTGCCTCCACTGCCAGGCTGTATTTGCTTTAGAAAGTTTCTTTTTAAAAATACTTTTTAGATCTCTTTATTTTATGTGTGTGTTTTGTACACATGTATATGTACTACATGCATGCCTGGTGCCATCAGAGATCAGAAGAGATCAGATCCCTTGGAACTGGAGTTACAGACAGTTGTGAGCTGCCATGTGGGTGCTGGGAATTGAACTCAGGTCCTCTGGAAGAGCAGCCAGTGCTCTGAACTCCTCCTGAGCCATCTCTTCAGCCCTTGCTTTTAGACATTGTCTACACGATATCTTTCAAAATCACACACTTCTCTATGGTTGTGTGTGGTGTTTAGGCATTTCAAATGTTTGCATGAGGACTTGTATCAGTCCTATGGTGTGGAGAGGCCCCAGACTGACGGTGGGGCTGTTTGCTGCCTGTTCTTCATGTACAGTCACACAGCTTCTTTGGAGCTTTTGGATCCTGATGGCCGTGAGGTTTTACTTGCTATTCGACAAGGGACTGAGGAGCCATGCTGTGCATTGTACAATCTCCCGTGTGAAAGCCTTCAGAGTCATTTCTCACTTTATTTGCGGAAGTTTGGTTCCCAGTTGCTGTTGTTGAGTTCTTAGACCCTTGTCTCCACCTTGCTCTTCTCTAAAGCTTTGTTTGACTCGAGTGGTGGCTTAGCAGGTGACTGCGGTGTACTTGTTCTATACAGGGTGGCTCCCCTCCCGACCCCAGGGTTTCCAGATGGCCAGTCATGTGGACACAGTCCTATCCTATCATGGCTTCTGTGGGAAGGCTGGAGCTCTGCTACATGAATATACTGGAAATAAAGGGCTGGTTGATAAATGTGGTGGGCTTTGCGGCCCTGTGGTCTCTGTTGTACTTACCTATGCCCTTGTAATGAGGACTTGTCAATGAGTAAATGATTGGGGCAGGGAGCTGTGTTCAGTAAAACTTTATGCATGAACACAGAAGTTTGAATTTCATATAATTTTCACATCACTTTCTTGTGTTTTAAAATTTTTCTCTTTCAGCCATTTAAAAGGTTAAAAATGATTCTTGGCTCATGAGCCATCTGAAAACAGAGGTATAATTTGCAGGTCCAAACTAGCCAGCCTTGAATATACTATGGATTGTCATCCTTAATGGATATTTAAGTAATTTTTCATGCTTTTGACATTACAAACATTTAATTGTAGTGATCATCCTAATAAATAATCTGATTACTGCTTTCTTTGCATTTATAAACAAAGGATTACTTAAATAAAGAGATGCATTTATGTGTTTACTTATTTAAGTGTGTGTGTCCCCATGGTGGACATGTGGAGGTCAGGGGACAACTTTGGAAACAGATTCTCCTTTTCTACCATGGGGGTGTCGGGTCAGTGGCCATCTTCCCTAACCCGCCTTGCCATCCCTAGTTAAAGTTTTCAAATCTGAAAAAGGCTTTAAAAAACACTACAAATGTCAAGGCTTCTGAGCTGTTTTCACTGATGTGGCGAGAGCAGTCATTTCTCTACCGATGTTTACCAGCAGTGGGCGTTATAGGCCTGGCTCCTTCCTTCCCCAGTGGTGTGGGAGACAGAACATGAGATCTCCAGGCTGAATTTTGCGTTTCCAGAGTTTGGTCACCTTTTCCCATATATTTTCCTGGCTACTTACGAAACATATGTGTGTCCTTTTCTCCTGTTCTGTCGAATCCTTCACTTTTTGCACCGATTTGTGCCGTCTTTTCTGGATTCACATCACTGATCCTTTACTGTGTTTTCCTGGTTTGTTTGTTTGTTTGTTTAGTTTTTGGAGACAGGGTTTCTCTGTGTAGCTTTGATGCATGTCCTGGATCTCGCTCTGTAGACCAGGCTGGCCTCAAACTCACAGAGATCCGCCTGGCTTTGCTTCCTGAGTGCTGGGATTAAAGGCGTGAACCACCCCCATCCGGCCTCATTCATTTTTTTTTTTAAAATGCTTAGTATTTATTTGGATGTATATGTATATTACATTTTTAAAAATTCTTTTAACTTTTGTTGATTCTTTGTGGATCTCACATCATGCACAATCCCACTCATCTCCCAGTCCCCCACATTCACCCTCTGCCTCTGCAACCTCTCCCCAAAACAAAACAAAATTTAAAAGAAAAATAAAAAAATCAAAACAAACAAAACAAGCAGGAGAGAGTCTTGTCTAGGAAGCTGTAGTGTGGCCTGGTGTACTTTACATTTTTCCATAATCTTATTAATTTCTCTTTATAATTCAGTGGTTTGAAAAATATTTTCACACAGTTGTATAATTATTACCATTATCTAACACTATAGTAATTTTTATATGTGAGTTTTTATTGTTAATCTTTGAATTTTATTTAACTAGTTTTTATTTTGAAAACAAAATTTTCTGTAGAGGATTCTTGAGTAACAACACTCTTATGACCTACTTTAGTTTTCAGAATATTAGACAGATATGTGTTCTTGCTAAAAAATAAAGCAGGTTTCAGGAGATCCTTTGCGTACATTTAATTATATATAATTCCTTCCCATGTAAAAACTTAACTAATAAAAACAGGGGTGTCTTTTCTTTTGTGGTTTAATAAAATACAAAAAAAGCTGGGGGCCCCCACCCCATATTTAATGTCAGTTTTGGATCTGTGGGATGATATAAAGAAATTCCCAGGGCCACTGAGGTGGCTAGCAGATGCAGACACTTGCTGCTGAGCCTGATGATCCGAGTTCAGTGCCAGACTGAGAACTGTTTCCTTTGACCTCCACACTCCCCAGGCATATGTGAACACACACACACACACACACACACACACCCCACACACACACACACAAAATTAAATAAATAAGTAATAAATAAATAGCTTTCTAAAGACAAAGGAGTCAATGTCAGCCCCACTTGTATATATTTTTTGGACAAGTGAGAGTCTTCGCATCTCCCTGGGGCCTGGTGACCCTGGTGACCCTGGTGGGTTAGAGTCTTCGCTACTGTTCATATTTCTGTCTTTTCATATCTTTTTTGCTTAGGGAGTTTACTTGAAGGACCACATAGACATCTCAGAATGTACTTAAGGATTTCTAGTAAGTCAGTGAAGCTATTGAGAATGTTATTTAAATCACCATGTGAGTTACAGTGTAGCAACTGTAACTACAGCTGTTAAACGTCAAACACTGGGAGTTTCTCTTAGAAAAATGTTATTCTCTTTGTGTTTGCAAGTATTTATGAAGTTCTCAAGAAAAAAACTGCTCAGTTTTAAGTAGATGTGGTACTTTGGGTTCTCGTGGAGTGATCGTCAAGCTTTCTGAAGCTTCTAGCAGTGCATCTGAAGCCCCTCTCTCCCCGCCAGATGCTGTCCTTCATGTACGCACATCTGGCCTTCTTCCATCAAGGGTATGACCTGTTCAGTGAGCTTGGGCCCTACATGAAAGATCTTGGAGCACAGGTAAGCTCTCGAACTGGATTTCTCCGTTCTGTACCGTTTGTCGACGTTTGTGTTTCTAAAGATATTTAGCATATTGGGAAACTGGCTTCTCATTTACTTAAGGAGTTTGACACTATAGCAATTTACATGTGGGTTAAATACTGAGCAAGAAGTGGTCTTGAAGGTGCAATTACTGTGTGAAATATTGATCGTGAGGCTGCTGCCCCGAGACTTAAAATAACACTGCTCTCACGTGTGGCGCACCGCCGGGATCCCAGCACTTGGGAGGCTGAGGCAGGCCGAGCTACAGCCTGCTCTTTTGTAGTGCAAATAGCAGGATTTAGTCCTTTACTTTTTAAATTTGAATAATTGAGTCACTGACCTAATTTGCTTTTAATTAACACATTGCTCTTTTTTATTTTCAAAAAATTATATTGGCTACTTGGGTAATGAAAGTCTTAGAATCCCATGACCATTTATTATTATTTCACAGAGCTGTGTTAAATATGTTTGGAACCTTTTTCCCCCCTTGGTGGCACTGTGGCTCAAACCTAGAGCCTTGTACATGCTAGGTGTGTGCCTTTCCCCTGACTTGGCCCAAGTCACTTCAGAGGGTGTTTTTTATTGAGTGATGAGCCTTCTTCCTCTTGATTTAATAGTATTACTCTGTAGGTTTTTCTTTCCCAGGGTACTTTCTGAGGTGAGGGATTAAGAAAAAAATTGAATTTAGGGAAATGGGAGAAAGATAAGAGTGGAATGGGAATACCATTCAATGATCAAAGTGTGTGTGGGAGGGGAGGAGGGAGAGAGGATGGTATTGTGTCCAGAGCATATGCCATGAATTACATGCATTCTGTTTTTTTGTCTCTTGCCCTGGACTGCTGTTCATCTTCCTGCCAAATGCTGTGTATATGTCAGTTGAGGTTGGGTTTGTTTGCAGTCCAGCCTGAGGGTCCTAGGCCTTCTTCTGTAAAAGAATCTTATTTCTTCTGTGTGAAGTCAGAAGCACAGGTTCATGGCCGTTTGTATACGGAGTTAGCCTCATGGTTAAAAGTGACTTATTTGCGGCCTTAGCCATCATTCTCAAACTCCAGTTAACAGAAGGGAGGAAAGGGAAAAGAAAAACACGTTGTCTGCCTAAGGACATTCCCTAGAAATTGTGTATGTCCATTCTGCGTACATCTAGTGACCTGTGCTCAGTCACTCACCGCAAGGAAACCTGGGAAACACAGCTTTGTTGCCAGAAAATGACCTGGCAGAATTAGGTGTGGGGTGGTTCCCATTGTTAGGGAAGAGGAGGAAATAGATCCTGGGAACAGTTGAGCTTTCATACTACAGGAGAGGGTCAGTGTGATGTACAAGCATGTAGCTAAGTCATTGGTCCAGGCCTGGTGGGAGGCCTCGTCAGACTTTCCTGTGTTCTGGCACTCTTCACATCCCATCGTCTTGCATTAGACGTCCTTTGTAAGAATAATGGGAATAGTTGTAGTTAGCTAGTGGAAATGATTATTTGTTTTTAGATACTTATTACTTTCAGTTTTGGGTCCTTCCCCTTCTAAACCAAGGGATTTTGCAGGCCTTGAAAAACATGTAGTAAGCCACATTTTCTGAAGTGGTCTGTTTAGATGCGGCCAATTAGGGTAATCTTGTAGTAGCTGAGTAAGTAGGAGATAACAGTTGGAATTATGGGATTAATATTCTTTTATTATTTTAATTTAACCTTTCAGAGCCAGGTCTTTACAGTGTGTACCAGTCTGGTCTTAACTCCTGGGCTCAAGCAAGCTTACCACTGCATCTCCCCTGCCACCTCCCAGCTGGCTTTTATTTATTTGGGCAGTTACAGATGAGTTTATAACATAAGGAAGACAAGTTGAAAACATGGTGTGTGGCGAGAGATGGGACGTATCTGTTGATGTGAGCTTGTGACCTTTGCCCTACCTAGTTCAGCTGCATCACCTTTTGCTAGTGTTGGAATAAAAAAGAATTGTGTTTTTGTGTGGTGCTTAGTTTTGTTTTGATTTGTTTTTATCTTGTCTGCAGCTCCAACATCTTCTAAGTGGGTCAGCAGACACTTTAGGGCAGAGTCATCGTCCTTAAGGATGGAGCACACCACTGCAGTGCTCAAGACAAGGCTCCAGCTCAGAAGCCTCCCCTAATTAGGATAGGAACTTTCCCAAAAAGGATTTAATACTAGGAAAATGGGAACTTCTACTTGAATGTGTAGCCAAAAATACCTTTTTATCTGCAAAATGACTTGGAATATGGTTTTAAGAAAGGCCTTTGCTTGTCTGAATTTTAAGTCTGTCATTTTCTTCCTTCCTTTAGTTGGATCGACTGGTTGTGGATGCAGCAAAGGAGAAAAGAGAGATGGAGCAGAAACATTCTACTATCCAGCAGAAGGTACAGGCAGACCAGACTGACTTCCATTCCCGGGAATGGTAGTGTTTGCAGCCACCACGGTTACACAGACCCCTCCAGTTGCTTGTTACAGTAAATCCTCCTTCCCGTGGAAAGTCAAGTGTTGCAGATGTTAATGTGTGCATCTCATTATCTTTTCAGATCAAAATGTTGCAGGCTATGTTCTTGAACCAGTCTATAAGTACTGCTAATCTGTCAAGAGCTTGACTAAAGGTTACACTTGGTTGCCATTTTGAATATTATTCGTGGTTTCATTTAGGATACAGACAACCACCTGCCAAAGCATGTGCTAGAGAGAGAGAGAGAAAGAGAGAGAGGGAGGGAGGGAGGGAAGGGGGCACGTGTGTGTATGCGCATCTGTACACATACGTGCATGTGGGGGAGGGAGAGGGAGAGAGAATGTGTGTGCTCCCTTCTTCTCCCCCCTCCCCGTCTGTCTGCCTCTCTCTGTCTCTTTCTCTCTTGGTTACTAACTTCCCCGCTGCACCCACTCCAGGGCAGCTCAGCACATCCCTTTTGGACCCTCCCTGCTTGTTCAATTACCTAAGCCTAGCTAAACTACTTTTGACCGATGTTTTTAAAAAATGAGAATTCAATAGTAAATTTGTATTTATTTCTTCATACAAAAGTTGATTGTGTTGTATCTGAAGCATACCTAATAGGACTTTATCTGTGATAGTCTGATGGATTTGTTTAGTGACCCAAGCATGAAAGGCAAATCAGGGATTGAATAGTTACATGAAGTTGTGACAAAGTTCCGTCTGCATGCTCTAAGAAATCTGTTCTCTTGATAATAAGCAATTGGGTCATCCTTGATTCTAGATTACTTCGATTAGATCGGACATAGAAGATGTGAATGGCAAAAAATGAATCTAAGTTAGTAGCAAGTATAAGAAAAATTATTAATGGATTATTCATGCTCAAAGGAAAATAACGCTTAGAAAAGCAAAGACTTTTTCGTAGGCCATCTTTAAATCAGTTACTTTTAGTTATTAGAGGATGAGGCTAACTCCGTATTTCCTTTTGTTTAAAGACATGATCTTTGTGTACTGCCCAGCCTATCCTCAGGCCTTCCCTCTCTGCCTCCTGTGCCTGGGATTACAGGTGTGCGCCGCCATCCCAGCTTCAGTTGAACTTACAGTTCATATTGCTCTCTTCTGCCACTCTCTCTCTTCCCAGAGTCTTGCTGTGTAGCTCAGGCGGGCCTTGAACTCATGATCCATCCGCCTCAGCCTCCTGAGTACTGGGGATCACAGGGGTGCACTACTGTGCCTGCTCGTCTTTGTGACTATGGTATACAACATGGCATTTTGAGGAATAGCTTGTTTTAATACGTTACTGTCAAATGATTGCTAAAAGTGTAATCGACCTTTTTTTAGTAAAATGACAAATTATGTTTCTAGAAATATGTGATTATTGATTAAATTGGATATATATATTTTAATATCTTTATCATATACATAGTTCAGTATTCTACTGTAGACCTCAAACTGGTACCTTATCAAATCTGAGACTATTTGACTTTCAACAATACACAACTATTTTCCTTTAAGAAAATAATGCTGTTTTTACTCATTGTGAATCCTTTCTTTGCCCCTAAATGCTGACACAGGCTGCATTACAGGTAATAAATAAATAAATAAACAAACAAACAAACAAACAAACAAACAAATAAATAATAAATAAAAATCAAGTCAACTAAAATGTAAGGGAAAGCATTTCTGATCTACTTTTTAAGGTGTTTTAACAATTGCATTGATCAGTAGCGATTGTTAAATAGCGATGCTGTGGGTGCCCCGATGTCCAGCCCACACCTTTGCGTGTCTTTGGATAGATGTACACGCGAATGGAGTGGAGCTGCTGTACCCGACAGTGTGCATGTGCTCACCGTGGCGAGGGTGCTGGCGGGCAGTGTTGGGGTTCCCGCTGCCTTCTCCACCGCACTGTGGACCTGGATATCACACGGTGGTTTTCATTTACGCATCGTTAGTGACTAGTGAACTGTACCTTGCGGTCATTTGTGGCCCCTGTTTGTGAAACGTCTGCTCTTTTTTCTTCCTTTTCACTGCCGGCCTTCCTAACTGACGGCAAAGTTCTTCATGTATTCCAGATACATGTGATTTAGGTTCTCATGGTGTTCAGCCTTGGGTCTGGTGCTTTTGTTTCTTGCTCAGCAGTTCCCATCTCAAGATCGTGAATACCTCTCCCCCGTAGGTTTGCTTTTCATGTTTATATCTTTGCTTGGTTTGTTTGTTTTTGTAATGGTGCTGGGGATTGAGCCTCCGGCCTCCTGTAGGATGGGCAGGTAGGTGCTTTGCCCCTGAGCTGTGTGCTCCTCTGCCCTGGCATTTAGCTCTTTAATCCACGTGTACCTGGGTTCTTGGGAGAGTGGGTAGAGAACTGCTTCCTCCGTGGTTAGAGCGTTGCTCTCGGTGAGCTGGTGACCCTCTTCCTCCAGTGCTCTGTGCTGCAGCCTGTGTTGCCCCATCCCTCTTCTGTCTGAGGTGCTTTCTGGGCTCTTTCCCATCCCCTGGTCATTTTGTCTTAATTATCACACACATTGTTGTCTCAGTTGTTATAGCTTTATAGTAACTCTTCATGTCTGAGGAAGCAAAGCTCCCACCCCCTCTCTGTGCAGACTGAGGTTTGTATGCGTGAAAAGCCCAGAGCTTTTGGGGGACCGGTGAGATGAGCGCTTGCCACGCAGACCTGGTAGTCTGCTTCAGTCTCTGGAACGGAGTTGTCCTCCGCCTCCATGAGTGCTGTGACATTTGTTAGTCTCCCCCCTCCACCTCCCCGCCCTAGTAACACACAGCAGTAGTTAATTCTTTAAAAAAAAAGGCTTTTGGGATTTTAATTGAGGTTATATTGGATCTGTGAGATTTTATAATGATGTCTATGTTTAAATTTTCTTTAGTGATTTTGCATAAGTTTCTGTGATTTCCTCACATACCTCTGGTTAGACTTATTCCCAGACAGTTACATTACAAATGTTCCTGTAACTGCTACCTTTAGAAAGTCACTGTTCATGTCTGTTATATTCGGGTGAGATTGATTGCCCTGTAATGATTTTATACCCAGCCATCTCACTAATGCTGTTCCTGTATTGATTTTATACCCAGCCGTCTCACTGATGCTGTCCCTGTATTGATTTTATACCCAGCCATCTCACTGATGCTCTTGGTACTGATTTTTCTCTGAATTCTTTTGAGTGCTCTGTGTGCAGTATCCTCTCCCTAAGTAATGACAGGACAGTGCGCTTCTTTCTTTCTGCCCTTCACCCTTTCCGTGCTCTGGTTGACTCGGACCTTTGTGATAGATAGTCTTGAATGGTAGTGGTGATACGGTCCCTCTGCTCTCACTTGCGGGTTCAGTGGGGAGGCTTTCATCCGCTCCTTTCACTCACTCTTCTTAGTGGAGCCATCTGTTTCCTGGGCCCTGCAGGAAAGCGCAGGTTCTCCTGAGAGGCTGATGCCTTGTTCTGTTGACCTCTGTCTTCCAGTTCTCCTTTTTCCCCGTTGCTTTTGAGTGTTCCTTCCTAACTGTCAGGTCATGACTGTGTTCACAGAGGTTCCAGAAGCCATATCGCATCCGCTATTCCTAGCTCCTTACTGTGGAACCTACTGCAGTGTGTCACATCTAGTATTTTATTAAGGGACATTGATAATAGAAGAGTCAGAAATCTCAAAAAGTAGTTGAGGATACACATTTACAGTGCATTGCACATCCCAGGAAGTTTTGTTGTATGTTTTAGATTATTACTGTTTTGGTGTTGAGAGTCTAACTTGGCCTTGCACGTCTTGGACAAGCACACTACCACTGAGCTGTACTCCTAGCCCCATTATTTATGTTCTGAGTATTGTAATGACTACTAAGAGCCTCCAGATGCTACAAACAAAACATTTAGTCCTCCCGAGAAACTAAAAGCAAAACCCCCATGTGGACGTCTGTACCACCCCCCTGTACCTCAAGTATATAAGGGAAGCACATCGCAGAGACACCGCCACACTTGAGTTAATTGCTGCTGTTGACAGTGGCCAAGATGTGGAGCCACCCAGGTGTCTTCACCAAGCATATGGCTAAAGAAAATGTCACATGTGCATGCACGTGTGCACACAGAGTTTCATTTAGCCTTAAAGAAGAATTAAAACTGTCATTTGCAGGAAGACGGATAGAAGTCGAAACAGAATAGGCAAGTATCAGAAAGATAAATAAATTCTTTCTTGTATGTGGAATCTAGACTGATATATTAATACTAAGTCCATGAAATCTACAGACAGGAATATGTCATAATGAAGCCTAGTCTATGCTGATTTAAAATGTAAATGTAAAAACAAAATCTAAAAGCACGAGAACCCTTTAACGACGTTATGAAAGTCAGGGCTGGGAGGACGGCTCATTTGGTACAGTGCGTCTGTGTGAGCCTGAGGACCTGTGGTCAGGGTCTAGTGACCCTGTAAGAAGCTGGGAGGGGTGACCCACACTGTAGTACTCGTGCTGGGAACTGGAGCGGGTCTTGCCGAATTGGTGAGCTCCAGGTTCAAAAAATGAGGTAGAATGCAACAGGAAGATACTTCATGTTGACCCCGCCTTCACACGCATGCACATGCATGGATGAACTTATACACATGTGTAAAATACACGTATGTTGCAAAAGTCAAGTCTATTACTGACTTAATGCACTCTGCTATGCATGACGGCTGGGGTATATGTGCTTGGGACAGAGTACTTGTCTGTTGTACTGAGTTCAGTTTCAACACCATACATGCAAGTACACATGCGTACACATATGTACACATGCACATATACAGAGTTAATGTGAATTTTAAAAAATAGATGTACGTATAGTTTTAATGAAGGAACTAGTGTTTTCTATTTTTTCCAAAGAAAAAGTATGTAGAAATATAATGATTCATTTGTAGATTGGCTTTTTATGCTTAAAATTTGAAAGATACCAAAATTTTTAAAAATTCTTAATTCAATCTATTTCCTTTTCATGTTTTAGCATATTCATGTTAGAAAGCCCTGGGACAATTCTTACTTGTTTCTCCTCAAGGCTGGTTTCTCCCAGCTAAGTGTCATCTGGTCTCTGCAGAAAAGAGCTCTCACGATGAGTAGAGGTCTGGCTTCCAGGGCTGGAGAGCCAAAGTTCGGTTCCCAGCACCCTGAACTGCTAAGACGTTCAATGATTATGTCCATTCCCCTGTTCTTACGTAAGGCTTATGCAAGCATTGTAAAGCTCTTTTCCCTGGATACGTTTCTTTCTCTGGGAACGCAGTTGTCTGAACTCATGTGTGTCTTGTTTAGGACTTCTCCAGTGATGATTCCAAGCTAGAGTATAATGTAGACGCAGCGAATGGCATTGTCATGGAAGGGTATCTCTTCAAGCGGGCCAGCAATGCCTTCAAAACGTGGAACAGGTAACGGACTTCAAACGTTAGTCTTGATTTTAATGTGTTTGCCATTTTCTGCCTTTTCTTGTAATTGGCAACTCTTTTTCCCCAGAACTATCTAAATTCTACAAATTCCTTATTAACTTTCTTTAATACAGTCCACTGAATCCTAAGAGTCAGGTGAAAAGTGAAAACACAGATTTTTAAATTTGAAACTTAAGGCTTAAAGGAGAAAACTAGAATTTTTTAATGCTTGGTCTATAATGACTAAATTCTCATTTTTTATATATATATATATTTTGTAATTAAGAATTTACTTGTAACAGGGTGGTGGCAGCCCATGCTTTTAATCTCAGCATTTGGGAGGCAGAGGCAGGTGGATCTCTGAGTTTGAGGCCAGCCTGGTCTACAGAGTGAGTTCCAGGACAGCCAGGGCTACACAGAGAAACCCTGTCTCAAACACCCCCCTCCCAAAGTAAGAATTTACCTGTGGGTCTTAGGCCCAAGTGGTCCTGATCTTTTGGCCTTAGTAATAACACTTAAGTAGGATATGGGAAGTCATGGTAGCCAGTATTTCTTTATTATAAATGTAATGGCTAGCAAAAGAAATTTGAATCTCTGCTGAATTAATTTTTTTAATGTCTTAGAATGGAATTATACTCAGCTGTTATGGGGACACCTGTAATCTTACCAGGAGGTGAAGACAGGAGGATTTTGAGTTCCTGGCCAGCTTGGGTTGCATAGTATGACATTATATCAAAAATTGCAAAACAAAACAAAAAAAAAGAAAATATAAAATATTTTACTGTATTAATATGATAAGTGAAATAATTTCACACCTAACAGCATTGACAGGTTGCTTGCCTCAGGGCCATCCTTCTGAATGGTAGTGATTGATCTTTTACTCAGGGATGCCTTTTTTTCCTTCTTGTTTAAGTCAAAAAAGAACAATTTTAATTAATTGAGAAGTAGTATTTATGTTCTGGGTAAATGACTTGCTATTGCAGGCTTGGCTGAAAAGTCTGTTGTATTAGAAGGTTGCTCCTTGAGATGAGTATGACTAAAATGATTAGGGTCTCCTCAGTAAGTTCATGTGGTGTAGATTTTGTTCATTTAAATGGGAACTTCAATGCTGTATTGAGACGGGTTCTGATGACACTTACTTAGATTTCTTGTTGTTGAAGTTCAAAAACATTCAGTGACATTTTTAAATGTCAGTGGTTTATTGAGCATTTCTCTAGTGTTTGATGTTGTAGAAAATCTAAATGGTACATGGTTTTATTTGAAAAAAATTTTCTTCATCTGAGAGTGAATAAATGGGAAAGAATTAAGATATTTAATATTAAGCCTTTGAATATGTAGAACTTTAAAATAAGACATGGGTGCTGGAGGACCAGCTATAGTGATCTGGATATCAGTAATGCTTCTAGTTACTATACAGTGAAAGTGAGAAATTGAAGTTGTTTCATGAGCTGAAATGTAAAACAGTAGTCCTTTTATGTCCTTGGCAAATTCTGTAGCTAGGATAGGAAACTAGAAACAACTAGTACATAGTAATTTTATAAGATTATTCAGCCAATGTGGTTTTATAGTGTAATGTTAGAATTAAAATTTAACCTTCAGATCTACACCTCCTTAAAGCTTAAGAAAACAAAAGCCAAAACACAATAAATCCCTAGAAACATAACCATTATGTTAACAAGAAGAGAAATGGATTTCCTTGGACCGCTTCATGAGAAGTGTGATCTCAGACCTCAGGCAAAGCACAGTCAGTCTCAGTGGGGAGTTCCATTGCTGTTCAGAGCAGTAGAGTAAAATCAATCAAATGTGGACCTTTTTTATTTATTATTATTCATCCTATAAATCACATTAACGGGCATTGATACTAAAACAAAAACTAGATCAAGTGTGGAGCAGCTGTAGATCCCCCATTGTAGATGTGCTAGGTGTGCAGGATGAGAAGGTGTGTAGGATGAGAAGGGATGCAGGATGAGAAGGGATGCAGGATGAGAAGGGATGCAGGATGAGAAAGGATGCGGGATGAGAAGGTGTGTAGGATGAGAAGGTGTGTAGGATGAGAAGGGATGCAGGATGAGAAGGTGTGCAGGATGAAAAGGGATGCAGGATGAGAAGGTGTGTAGGATGAGAAGGGATGTAGGATGAGAAGGTGCGCAGGATGAGAAGAGATGCAGGATGAGAAGGGATGCAGGATGAG
>CABHPH010115186.1:39205-64400 GCA_902168325.1 Peromyscus nudipes
ACACACACACACACACACACACACACACACACACACACACACACACGCACGCACACACACGTACACGCACATGCACACACGCATGCACATTCTCACACACGCACACATGCGTGCACACTCTCACACATACGCATACACACACGCCCTCTCTGTCTCTCTCGCACACGTACACACACACACAAACACACACTCTCTCTCTCTCTTTCCCCCCTCCCTTTCCCCCTCTCTCTCCCCGCCCTCTCCTCTTTTCATCTGTCTCCTTCACACACTCATACTCTCACATATTATGATTCTATGCAAACGCTGCATTTATCTCTGAGAACTTGAGTATCTGCAGATTTGGATATGTGTGACTGGGTCCTAGAACCAAGCACTACATGGACACCAAGGGGCTGCTTTGTTTTTCTGGGGGTGCATGTAAGATCTGCCACAATGTGCTTTCTTACTAAGTTATTTTCTTAGTCTGGCAGTTTCAGTTCAGACTTTAAACATTGGAACCTATGTTTCTATTTTGTGTCTCACAATGAATTTGGAAAGGAGGAATAATAAGGAAAATATTTATTAACATAATTTAGCACTACATTGGAAAGGCCAATAAAGAAGCAGACTCCTTTGTTGGACCAGAAAATATAACCCAGTGCATAAAATGGATTATACAAAAATTTAAAACAAAATGTTGTATGTACTGCTGGTACTGGTAGTACAGATACAAGGTTTTTATTGGCTTTTTGTCTTAAAGTAAGAAGTATATACGTAGACTAAAAATGAGTCTGCTGGGTAGAGTGTGCATACCTGTGGTCCCAGAACCTGGGAGGTGGAGGCAGGAGGATTATGGGTGCAAGGTCAGCCTGGGCTTCACAGCCAGGCCTGTTTCCACCTTCTTACTCCCCTGGGAACAAGAAGAGCCATGTTTATATGTGGCCTTCGAGTCTGTTAGCATTTGGTGAAGACAGGCGTGGGCAGGTGGGAGGTCACCATTTTATGATTCTTAATTAGTAACCCCCCTTTCTTTCCAAGAAATTTTTATTTGCGTAAAGCTTCTGTAGGTAAACGTGGTAATGTTCCTCTTACCTTCCAGGCACAGCTTATTAAGGTGTGGCTCGATACTACCTGTATTTTCTAGTTGTGACCATAGAGGCAGATAGAATAGATGTATAAGGTAATAGTAATATAGTAATTCAAATACTATAATTTACTATAATATAGTAATTCAAAGTAGTTCAGTTTCTTACGAGTTGAAATTCTACAAAATGCATATATTTCTAATACACGAATACTTTGCGTTGTTAGTTGTTAGCGTATCTTGTTTCTTTAATTTTTGTCTCATTTTTGTACCGTGCTGGTCCTTGCTTATTTGCGCAGTTGCGTTTCTTTCTTTACGCCTTTCCCTTTTGTTTTAACCCTGCCCTGTTTTTTCACATGACAGGAAAAAGCCCGATCATATCAGGTACCAATTAGCTTCCTGCCCTCCCTTCTCTTATCCAATTTCCTCTGTAGCACGAGAAAGCCTGATTAACCCGTGTTCATTTGGATTACTTGCAATGGACAAAAAAATCTCTTTATGCTCTAAATTGGAAAGAAAACGTAAGTGTTTATTTGAGGAAGAGAACTGTACCTTTTAACTGCTCGTGTCCTCAGTTGATCTGAACTGGAAAGGACAGAGGATGTGCTCACAGTAGGTACAGACTGAGTGGTAGCAATGCCCGTGGCTCATGTCTTTTGACATAAGGTAGCAAACTGTGTCTAAGATGGAGCGGCGGCTGGGATGCATCCTTTGGCAGCAGCTCATGTGTTGAGGGAATCCATCGTCAGGTCGTAGGTTCTCCTTACTACTTTATTCCTGGAGAAGCAGCAAATTGAATTGGAAATGAACCAGTGCCTGAGGCCTTTCAGTTGTATTAAATGTGTATCTATCTGGCACCTAAATATGAACCTGTAACTTAATATAGTTTTAGTTAAAGCTTCTTCAGATTTGGAACTGTGACTTTTACCAATATTTTTGATATTAAGATCAAACATGATAAAATATGTTTGGTTTTTATAAATTTATTTTTCCATTTGACCTAATTTTTGTCATCTAGAAGTTCTCCGTTGTATGTAATAGTATTTACTTTTTAAAAAATAAATGAAATATGTTGCTCTAAATTATACTAAATTGCTTTTGAGACAGATACAAAATGTGTTTTACTTCTCTTACACATAAGAAGTTCGAAGCCGTCTTCTACTTTGTGCTCTATGTTTTAGTCTTGTAGACTACGACTGTGTTAGCACGGTGCTTTCCAAACATTGTCTCTTGGCTCTAGTTACATTTTGTAGTACTTTAGAATTCCTGTACCAAGTGCTCCAAATACTAAGTAGTCATGTGTGTGTATGTAATTCATCTACGAGCTGTTCATCACACTTTCCCTTTTTTTTTTTTTTTTAATATTTACTTATTTATTATGTATACAGTGTTCTGTCTGCACATATGACTGTGGGCCAGAAGAGGGCACCAGATCTCATTATATATGGTTTTGAGCCACCATGTGGTTGCTGGGAATTGAACTCAGGACCTCTGGAAGAGCAGTCAGTGCTCTTAACCTCTGAGCCATCTCTCCAGCCCCACTTTCCCTTTCTTGGAGAGAGAACTCAGTCAGTAAAATGCTTGCCTTGCACATAGGAGAACTCGAGTTTGATCTCTTATTACCCACATACAAATGCAGGTGTGGTGTCGTGTGCTTAGAATCCCAGCACTGAAGAGAGAGAGAGAGAGAGAGAGAGAGAGAGAGAGAGAGAGAGAGAGATCCCTAGGGCTCGATGGCCAGCTGGTCCAGCCCAGTTTGTGACTGTAAGAGACCTTGTCTCAAAGGAATTGGGCAGTGCCCTAAGTATGATCCCCTAGGCTGTCCCTGGACTCCACATGCATGTGCATCTGTGGGCATGCACACCGAGCACATGCATGCACCCCCCCCAGATATGCACATGTATATGTTTAGTTACCATTAGGCACCTGGCTGAAGTTCTGGTTGCTGTTAGATGTGTGTTTCTGATCGTAGCAGAAGGAAGATCGTATCAGACGAACACATCTTTGTAATTCATTTTTCCCTGCCTGTGATGGATTATGCTTTCTGTGAGGAAGTAGTAAATGAAGAGAAATTTGTACTGTCTTTTCTAAGTATTTTACACAACCTGGTGATGTAAGAATGTCATCCAGAAGCAGATAAATCTCAGGGAAACTGAACTTCCGAACTAGATATGCTCGATAAAGTTAGTAACTGGAGGGAGCAGTCTCCAATGGAACAGAAGCATTTATCTAGTGTATTAGTAGTAGTGTTTCTAGGGAACACTGCCCTAAGATGACCAGGATAAAAAAAATAGTTTTTGAGGACCTCAAGCATGAAAAGTTTGCATTTTTATATGGATGTCTTCCTATTATTTAATAAAACTGTAGTTTTTCTCAAACTGTGTAAGATAACTACTATGATATCCAGCCTATACATTTTATTAATATAGTTCGCCCTCCTCAAATAAATTTTAAAAACAACATTTTAATCAGATCCAGAGATTGTCTCCATTGCATGTCATCCCATGTGGCAGGGTGCACCATTTGGGTTGTGTAAGAATTTCCTCTAACCTTTCTAACCGGCTGTCTGTCCCCAAACAAGAGCTTTGGACGTTCTTCCTTTTCTGGTCTGTTGATTTGCATTCAGTGGCACCCCACTTTATTTTATTTAGATGCTTATTTAACAAACTCTCTCTCAATGAAAAAGGTGATACTTTTTAAATGGCAAGAAAACCCACCCACCCAGTAAAAGGCCTAAAACCCCAAAGGTGTCTTCGGGGCTCTTTCTCAGCTTTGGAGAAATAACTAAAAATTTAAAAATAGAAATTCAAAACACCTAAATATAATTTCTGGTAATTTATATTACTGTCAATGAAAAGGTAGAATCTCTATCTGCTAATAGATTAATAACTAATGTTTATATTAAAAATCATCTCATATAAAACTAATTTAAAAATAACAGCTCAAATACTGTTCACTTTTCGTGCTTGGTGAGAAGTTTTGCTTCCTTTATGAATGGCTTTTGACTGTGATTTTTTTGTATGTCTTTAGTTCTTTTTATTATTTTAATAAATTAGAATTAGTGCATATGGCTTACATTGCCTAGCCATTTTTCTAAAGAAGACTGTGAGCAAATTGTTTTCCTAGTAACTTAATAGTAATGAGGCTAGCCATTTAAACAGTTGAGGGGTCATGTATGGTAATAACGTTATTTGACTGAGAAGTAAGAATTCTTACTTATATAAAATAAAGTGTGATCATCTCTTCGATACACTTCTAATGATTAGTCTCTGTTTTGTTGATCAGATCAAACATTTGCTGAATGAATTAGCTTCTGAAGGGTTGAAAATAAAGCACCTTTTATCATAATGTTTTACTTATATAAACGAATGTTTTGTTTGTAGTGTAAATTTTCTTTATCATAAAAGTAAATATTTGAGGGAAAAGATATTATTTTGAGCACCTCAAAAAAACTTGTAAGTTTGTACTTTTCAAATGGTTATTATGGTCTTAGCAGGAAAAGAATAAAAGCTTTTTGTTAAGATATAAAGTTATGACATAGAATGAACCTAAATACAGCAAATTTATCTTACTACCCTGTGATTTTTAAGATGCTTATTCTTAGTTTTCAGTAGTTATCTCAGATGCCTCAGTTTACGAAAGCAAAGTGGTGTACTTCTCCAAAGACTGTCACCCTAAATAGGTGTCCACTTTCACTTCCCACCACTCGAGAGCCATCTTTAATTTGTCTGTCTTTATCTAGACGCTGGTTCTCCATACAGAACAACCAGTTGGTTTACCAGAAAAAGTTCAAGGTACGTACTTTGTTAAGCAATACAGTGAAAACTGGTTTCAGTTCTTTATCTCTATGACTTGGTGAACACTGAAATCCATAAATGTCCATATGCAAAATTGTGAAATTACTGTCTATTGGTTTTATGTTTGAATATGCGTAATGAGTGGAGTGGAAGCTATTAACCCTTGATCCTTAAAAGCAGAGTGATTTGATTGTGAATTTAAAAAAGACTTATTTTCATTTGTGTGTGCGTGTATGTCTGATTGCAAGTTTGTGCATGAAACTGCAAGTGTCCCCAAAGGCACCAGATTATCTTAAGGCAGGGTCTCCCTATGCAGCCCTGGCTGGCCTGGAATGCACTGTGTAGACCAGGCTGGCCTCGAACTCTTAAAGAGATCCATCTGCCTCTGACTCCTGAGTGCTAGGATTAAAGGCGTGTGCCACCATGCCCTGAATTATTTCTATTATTTTTAATTATGAGTATGTATCTCTGTACATGTGAGTGCAGGTGCTCACAGAGACCAGTGGTGTTTGATCTCCCTGGAGAGGGAGTTACAGGTGGTTGTGGGCCAGCTGATGTGGGTGCTGGGAACACAGTTCTGTCCTTTGGGAGCAGAAAGTACCCTTAATGACTGAGACATTTCTTTCGTCCTCCAATTCTTCTAAATTCTTAGAATTCTTCTAAACCGCTCGCTCTTTTTGCTTCTTAGAATGTGTGTGGGTATTTTGCCTGTACGAATGTCTCTGTACTATGTATACAGTGCCCACAAAGGCCAGAAAAGGCCTCAAATCCCCTGGAACTGGAGTCACAGATGCTGGGAACCAAACCTGGAAAAGCAGCCAGTGCTCCTAACTGCAGAGACATCTCTCTTCCCCTTTTTATAAGGATTTTATTGTTATTCTTTTTTTTTTAATTTTATTTCAACTTCAAAACAAAAAAAAAGTGCACAGAAACAAATTAAGTCTTAATGATGAATGTATCATCAATGAGAACCAGTTCAAAATTAGACAAAAATTTACAATACTTTTGAATAATGGAACAGAGAGGTAGAGAATCTTAAATTATTATATTGTAACTGTGAAACTGATTTGCAAGAAATATCACTTCAAATATTATAAAACACAGAAACTTATAAGCTTTAGAGAATAGTGGAAATGTTAATTACCAAAACAAAGAAGATATCTCATATGAACCATTTACTTGTTTGAGTTTACTTCTCGTGGTTAATAACTGTGGAACTGTAGCCTACATATATTCTGATAGAATACCTCATCTTTTTTTCACAAGACCAGATAAAAATAAGGAGTCAGCTATGAGGAACCATACAGTAACAACATTCATTGTCCTGGGACTAACAGAGGACCCACAAATTCAAAGTCTGCTTTTGATTTTTTTAACTCTTAACTAGACAGAAAGTACTTACATCATTTCTAAAGTTTAGAGCTAATAGTCAGCACCCACAACAGCCCTTCCACAGCTCCTTCAGAGAAACCCCTCTCCCACTGATTTTATTCTCACCCTGCACGGTCCCTTCCCCCCAGATGCAGAGCCCCAGACATCCCAGGCTGCTCTGCTCCTCTGCTAGTTGCCTTTGGAGGTAGGGGCTTTCTTTCTTCCCGAATCTGCCTCAAACTCTTAGCAGCTTTCAGAGGTCATGCATTTTCTGGGGAGGAATTTGTCCCCTCTATTTCTTCAGATGTTGGTGTGGGTTTATCTATTGCCTGAGTTTTCATGGGTGTGTTTAGCTTCTTTAGGTTGGATTTTTCCTTCTAGTGCTTTCTGTAAGGCTGGGTTTGTGGATAGGTATTGATTAAATCTGGTTTTATCATGGAATATTTTGTTTACTCCGCCTATGGTGATTGAGAGTTTTGCTGGATATAATAGTCTAGGTTGGCATCCGTGGTCTCTTAGTGTCTGCATGACATTTGTCCAGGACCTTCTAGCTTTCATAGTCTCTATTGAGAAGTCTGGTGTTATTCTGATGGGTTTGCCTTTATATGTTACTTGGTCTTTCTCCTTTGCAGCTCTTAATATTTTTTCTTTGTTCTGTATGTTTAATGTTTTGATTATTATGTGGCGAGAGGACTTTCTTTTTGGGTCCAGCCTATTTGGTGTTCTGTAAGCTTCTTGTATCTTCATAGGTATTTCTTTCTTTAGGTTAGGAAAGTTTTCTTCTATGATTTTGTTGAATATATTTTCTGTGCCTTTGAGTTGGTATTCTTCTCCTTCTTCTATCCCTATTATTCTTAGGTTTGGTCTTTTCATGGTGTCCCAGATTTTTTGGACGTTTTGTGTTACGACTTTTTTTTATCTTTAGTGTTTTCTTTGACTGACGAATCTATTTTCTCTATTGTGTCTTCAGTGTCAGAGATTCTCTGTTCCATCTCTTGTATTCGGTTGGTTATGCTTGTTTCTGTAGTTCCTGTTCGTTTAGTCAGGATTTCTATTCCCAGCATTCCCTCAGCTTGTGTTTTCTTTGTTGTCTCAATTTCTTTTTTCAGATCTTGGAATGTTTCTTTCATCTAATAATTTTTTCTTGACTTTCTTTGCTTTCTTCCAATTTTTTGTTTGTTTTTTCTTCCATTTCTTTAAGGGAATTTTTTATTTCCTCTTTAAGGAAGTTTTTCATTTCCTCTTTAATGGAGTTTTTCATTTCCTCTTTAAGAGAATTTTTTATTTCCTCTTTAATATAGTTTTTCATTTCCTCTTTAAGGGAGTTTTTTTATTCCCTCTTTAATGGAGTTTTTCATTTCCTCTTTAAGGGAATTTTTTATTCCTTCTTTAATGGAGTTTTTCATTTCCTCTTTAAGGGAATTTTTTATTTCCTCTTTAATGAAAATTTTCGTTTCCTCTTTGAAGAAATTTTTTATTTCCTCTTTAAGGGTATTTTTTATTTCTTCTTTAAGGGCCTCTATCATCTTCTTAAAGTCATTTTTAGGATTGATTTCTTCTGTTTCATCTGCCTTGGTATGTTCAGGACTTGCAATTGTAGGGTCGGTAGGTTCTGGTGTTGTCATATAGGTCTTTATGTTGTTGCCTGTATTTTTCCGTTGGCGCCTGCTCATCTCTTTCTCTGCTCAGTGCAGATGGTGTAAGACCCTAACCCTTCAGGCTTACACCTCCAAGCCTCAGAAATGAGAAACTTCAAGCACCAGGAAATGAGAAACTAAAAATCTGGTTCCCTGGGCAAGCTGACCACCCCTGTTCTCAGTCGGTGAGGTGTATACTTACAATTCTGGTGATCTGGTTCGGTGGTTGGGTGATCTTGATAAGTTCTTTTCAGAGCTTCTTGAAATACAGGATCCAAAGACAACTCTTACTCTGTGGCTTGCTGTATAGCTAGGTGGCTGGCCCCTGATGTCCTCCTCCTTCTCTGGCTCCTCGATCCTTCAGGTTCCGGCGAGCACTGCGGTGTCCTCCCTCGTTGCCTCTGTAGCCACAGCTGCACTGATCCCTGCTACGCAGAGCCCAGGTCCCGCAGGGCGCACCTGCCCGCGCTTTGCTCTCCACTAGTTCCCAATTGAGAAGCAATCAGCAAGGTGATTAACATCCACTGTGCGGGTTCGGGCGTCCCTGACCTGAACTTTGTAGCTCCTCTTCTTGTGTTCACCCAGCTCTGTCGAGCCCCAAAGGGTCACCCGGGGAGTCCTGGCCGCTGCTCCTTCCCTGTGCTCGTTACAACCACGCCGCTTGTACCGCACCTCTCACCCGAGCTCCCGGTGATCCGCTCACCCGCAGGCCTGGGGAGACCGCACGGGAAGGATCGATCCAAAGCGCGGATTCCCGGGGAAGGCAGAGAAACTCTGATGCTCTAGCCAGCTTTTCTTAACTTAAATTTTTGTCTCTGAATTTTTATCTTTCTCTTTTTCTGTATACCTTTTTTGACGTCTTTCTTTGTGGGCCTGTTCCTCTTATTTCCACATCAGTTCATCATCCAATTTTGCTCTCACTCACGGCCCACCGGCGGCGGCAGCCGCCATCTTCTGTTACTCTTAATTATGATGTGTCTGTATGTCTCGAGTGTGATTTGGACACTTGAGTAGTGCAATGCCTGTGGAGGTCAGAAGAGGGCGTCAGATCCCCTGAATTGAGTTAAGAGGCAGCTCTGAGCTGCCTGACCCAAACACCTGCCCTGCGCTGGAGCAGCACACACACCTCTGTGCCATCTCTCCAGCTCCAACTGAAATTTCAATTCCTAGCTCTGAGATGTTTTGTGTACCAAGATTATACCTTCATTTTATGAAGTCCTGTTGTTAGTTGCGTGGCAGGAGTAACCCTGGCATCCCAAAGTGATATTTTGGGGTTGCGGACAGTTTGTCTTTTAGAACACAGTATCCGGGCGGTGGTGGCGCACGCCTTTAATCCCAGCACTCGGGAGGCAGAGCCAGGCGGATCTCTGTGAGTTCGAGGCCAGCCTGGGCTACCAAGTGAGTTCCAGGAAAGGCGCAAAGCTACACAGAGAAACCCTGTCTCGAAAAAAACCAAACCCCCCCCCCCCCCAAAAAAAAAACACAGTATCTTAGGACCAATGGTGACAGTATAGAAAGCTTTAGAATGACATGTCAAAATGTACGCTCTTAGTCATGTAGGTGGGAGCCCTGTGCTTTTACTGCTGTGCTTGTGTGTCTGTTTTCTCGCCTTATTTCAAAGTGAGGGGTTTATGCATTGGAACGCAGTGCTTGGATGGCCCGTGAGAATGGTAGACGCTGGAAAGAGAACCATTTGTTAATTGACAGTGTGCTTCTCACTTAGCCTTTGAGTGATAGTCTGTCAACCATAACCGTCAGATACCCACTTTGCCTGTGAGATGGCTGCACTAATTACAGGTTCTTGTGAACTTTGGAGTTAATCCATTGGTGCTTTTTTCTGATCTTTGCACTAGCATTTTAATTAGGAAATGATAAAATCTTTTCTCTTTCTTGTAAGAATTTTAAGAAGAATTTTTCAATTTCTTGTTTCTCATTGGGATATTTAAAACATGATCATTACAGGCTTCTCTTTGGGAAGAAAGTAGCTTTTCTGTGTGTGAGTGGGACCCCAAAGAGTAATGGACGTCAGTCATCAGTGGGGTGGAAGAGGTCCAACAAGGAGATCTTTTATTTTTTTTTTGGAGTATTTATTAAGTGCCAATTGTGGGCCAATCCTTTCTCTAAGTGATTGCACTGGTTGTTGAGGTCATGCCGGGCAGTCTCACTGAGCTTGCCTCCCTGCTGCAGGACAGCCCCACCGTGGTGGTCGAGGACCTCAGGCTGTGCACCGTGAAGCACTGTGAAGACATAGAGCGGCGCTTCTGCTTCGAGGTGGTCTCTCCAACCAAGTAAGGCGCCTGTGAGATTCGAGAATTGTCCCAGAGGTTGTTCCAGATTTGAGAACTCTGATGATTGTCAGTGTAACAGAAGAATTAATGCTTTAAAAATGAATTCCAGTAGCAATTACAGATGTTATATCCAAGTGTTTATGGAACTTCTCTCTGTGTATCATGTTCTTTAACGTCTGTAGAGATTACTTATTTATTTACTTAGTGGGGCCGTGAGCATGTTAGGTGTGCACGTCTACTGAGCTCTGCCCTTCCTCTAAACATATATATGTGCCCCTTATGGAAACATACGGAAACCTGGTACACTTTTTTTGTTTGTATCTTGGTGATAGCGAGAATTGAACTCAGGACCTTGAATTTGTCATTCTCCTGTCTCAACCTCTTGAGTAGCTGAGATTACAAGCCTGTGGCACCAAACCTAGTCCATGTGAAAATTTTTTAGATATTACGATGAATTGAAAGTGTATGACTTTCAATTTCAATTTGTACCCCACTTAAAAAAAAAAGCAATGTTCTGCTTACATGGTGGGGGGAAAAGGAGGAAGAAAGGGAGAGAGAAGGAATATGAGAGAACACGAGCACACACACACACACACACACACACACACACACACGCACACAGTTTTCCCTCTTTGAGAGGATGTCCTTATGTAGTCTAATCTGACCTCACACTTGCTCTAATAGCTCAGGCCTGGAACTCAACATTCCCGGCTTCAGTGGTGGGATTGCAGGTGTGTACCACTGTATGTGGCTCATTTATAGTTTTTAAGTTTTAGGATAAGTGGTTTGTTTCTAAGAGACAATTTTTTTTTTCATTTGTACCTTGATTTTGTCGCAATCCTACTTTGTCCTAAAGATGGATAAATGTTGAAATCTTCTTTCAACTAAAATTATTTTTTGCTAAAAATTAGTACTGGGCAGCTAGAGAGATGGCTCACTGGTTAAGAGTACCAGCTGATCTTCCAAAAGGCCAAGGTTCACTTTCCAGAACACAAAGACCAAGGTTCACTTTCCAGAACACAAAGACCAAGGTTCACTTTCCAGAACACAGATTGCTGACTCACGGCTGGCTGTGACTGGAGGCCCTGCGGGTCTCACGCGCTCTTCTGGCCTTTGAGGATATCACACACACACACACACACACACACACACACACACACACACACACACACACACACGGTACACAGACTTATATTCAGGCAAAACACTAATACACGTTAATTTTTTTTTTTTAATGCACTGAACAGCATAGTGAGACGAAATGAAGTGTATGGATTTTTTTCCCTTCTGATTTGTTGTCTGACAAAGCGATGCTATTTCCTCGTAGAAGTTGTATGCTCCAGGCAGATTCCGAAAAGCTTCGCCAGGCCTGGATTAAGGCGGTTCAGACCAGCATTGCCACCGCTTACAGAGAGAAGGGCGATGAGTCCGAGGTCAGTAGAGGTGGTCAGTGTCCTGGGCTATGCTGCTAAAGGTTTTCAACTTCACTTGTAACAGAGTTGGGGCATCCTTTTTGTGGAACGTGAGTTCATGTAGTTGAAGTGTTTTAAAATTTTAGGCTCAAGTTCCTTTTGTTTACCCTTTTGTATGTCCTTCACCCCCCCCCCCCCCCCACCCCCCCCCCCCCGCTTCTCCTACTCACCTTTCCCCTTTCTATAGCCTCTCTTTTATTCTTCCTTTCTTGACAGATCTAAGACAGGTTGGCTCAGGACTCACGATGTAGCTGGTGGTGACCTTGAACTTGCGATCCTTCTGTTTCTACCTCCTGAGAGCTGGGGTTACAGGCATTTGCTACCACACCTGATTTTAGGCTGTGCTTGGCCTCAAGCTCAGGGCTTTGTGCATGTTATACGAGCGTTCTTCAAACTGAGCTGTATCTCCAGCTCTAATCTATTCTTTTCTTTCAGTATCTCAATATATCTTTATTTTAATATTTGAATGTATATCCCAGATTGAAATAAAGTGTTCCCATGTTAGTGAGTTTCTCCTAAATATTTTAATATTTTTCATTAATAATAAAATTTTGTGAGTTTAAAATTTTATTTAGTTTTAAATTAACACTAAGTAAAATGCAAAGAAGGAAAGCCCATGCTGTCTCTTAGCTGTAAGCTTCCCAAAGAATCAAGTTCTTTGGAGAGGCCATGGATGAAGCCTTGAGAAAGGAAACTGTTCTTGGGTCTCTAGATGTAGGCTGAGGCGTAGACTTAGTGTTAGATAGCTAATAGGGATGGTTCCTAAGTTGTATTTCAAAGATTATCATGAGCAGCCGGGGCTCCCAGGAGCAGACGAGACTAGAGGCTTCCTAAGCCGGCACTGAGGGAATTCCTTATTCTAAGCAGTTAGTCTCAGAGAAGAGATTTCTTCAGTCTGTGGTTTACCTGGACATTGTTGAATACAGATGATGAGAACATTGGCTAAGGGCATGGTGGTGAAGAGAGCTCTCAGTGTTGTCCATTACCTGAATCATCTCTCCATCATCCTAAACGTTCAGTGTAGTATAGTCAGTAACCTGGGATTGTCTTACACGGTCATATTCTAATGTTCCTTCCTTTCTCTTTACCCATCTCTTTCTCCTTCTTGAATCAAGAGCTTGAGGATCTCCTTCAGTGTTTTCCAGAAAGCGTGGCATTTGTGATCCCATGCTCTCCTGAACAGTGCTTTATTTTGTCTTTACATTTGTTTGGTAGTTTGGCTAGGTATAGAAGTTGTAGGTTGGAAACAGTTACTCTTAAGAAACAACATTCCGGCGGGTTAGTGGTGGTGCACGCCTTTAATCCCAGGACTCAGGAGACAGAGGTAGGCAGATCTCTGTGAGTTCGAGGCCTGCCTGGTCTATAGAGAGAGTTTCAGAACAGCCAGGAGTACACAGAGAAACCCTTTCTTGGGGAGGGGGTGGGGAGAAACAGCATTACGTTGTTTCTTCTGCTGTTTTGTTTTTTAGTTTCAGGATTACTTTTTTAAATTACTGATTTTTCCTATTTCTTCACTCCAATTCTCTCTTTCTGGAATTTCTGAATTAACATTCTTTTCTCTTTCTGAATATTGTTAATCGCTAACATCTATTTAATTTTCAAGACTTCCTTTTTGTTCATTGACTGTTTATGAATCTGTTATTTTGTCCTGACACAATACTAGAACTGTAATTATTAACTTTCACTTCTTAAAAAAATTCTCATTGTCTAATAAGTTCCATCTCTAAACAATTAAGTCGTGTTGAAAACCAGACATCAGTATCTATTTATTTTGTTTGTTAGAATCTTTTTTATTCTTTAGAAGTTTGTATGTGATAGCAATGTCTCTTGATCACATCCACCCCCCAGTACTTCCCTCTAGTCCTCCGTACAGACCCCCACTTACCTTCCTCTCCCCCTTTGATTTTGTTGTTAACAATTCTCTGAGCTCATTTGGTGCTGCCCATATGTCCATGGGTGTGGCTAATGTGTGGCTAACTCCTGAGGCATGAGTGACGTAACAAGAGCCACATTCCCATCTTCCCTTAGTGGCTATCGTGGCCAGGAGCTCCTCTGGTAGGGGTGGGGCCTCATGCCCTCATCCATCATCCATGTGAGAATTTAGATCGGCTTGACTTTGTACAGGTCTTCTGCAGGTAACCATGGTTACCATGACTTGATGCAGTCAGCAACCATGCCATGTCCAGATAGGAGCACCTCACAGCTCTCCTCCCTGTCTGCCAGCTCTTATGTTATCTCTGCCCTCTCATCTTCCTGAGCCTTGGATGCTGAGAGGTTGAAACAGATGAGCCATCCACAGTTGAGCACTCAGAGTTATTTATATTCAACACTCTGCTCAGTTATGATTCTCTGCATTAACCACTGCTCACTGCAAAAAGAAACTTATCTGACCAAATTGAGAGTAACACCGAAGCATTAGTAGCAGCATAAACATTTAGAGAACAGTTTGACAGTATGACCATTTAGCAGAACAGTAAGGCTAGGTTCCCCGCTAAGGCCTCTGATCTCCCGGGTCATAGGCTTTTGTCCAGGTGTACAGTACCAGGCATGTAACCCCTCCTGTGAGACAGGCCTCAGAGTCACACGGAAAGCAGTTGGTCGATCTGTAACCATTGTGCCGTTATCGTACCAGTGGGCACATCTTCCAGCAAGTCGGTGTCGTTAGCATGCAGGTACCCGTGCGGGGTAAGGCTGTGGATGGCTCTTCCCTCCCCAGCAGCTTCTGGCACTGTGTAAGGCAACCAGCAAGGGGAGAGTTTCCCGGTCAGTTTGAGGTTGGTCTCTGTGTCTCGCATCCATTGTGAGTGGTGTTTTCAGCAGTAGGGTCTTTACCATCTAGTTACTTTGGGCAAGTGAGCAGTGGCCACAGCCTGTGACATCCGGGGTGCCTCTGGGCCTCCCGGACCAAGAACTCTTAGGGAAGGATCCTGAGTCATAAATTTAAAAAATTATTTTTCCTTAGATAATCCTGTAGACAGCTAGATTAAGAATTCTTTTATAGGTTTTTCTTGGCTCTCTTATAATGTATCAGTGATTATAAGTTAAGACTACACACTGAACACCTAGTTAAGATTTTGTTGAATATAAGGTTCTCCTAAGTTTGGACTGTGTGTTGAGCAACAGCCACAGTCAGGAATTTCTTTTTGTTTTGTTTTGTTTTTCGAGACAAGGTTTCTCTGTGTAGCTTTGGAGCCTGTCCTGGAACTCACTCTGTAGACCAGGCTGGCCTCAAACTTACAGAGATCCACCTGCCTCTGCCTCCCGAGTGCTGGAACTAAAGGCATGCACCACCTCCACCACCACCGCCCGGCCTAGGGCTGGGATCTTTAAGCGGATACTGGCCTTATTCTCTGAAGACACTGGGAACTCCATGTCCTGAGCTTGCCTTGTTTGCTTGGCCCTTCATAATTCTGTGTGTTTCCAGAAAAGACAAAAGTCAAATTCTATTTCCAGTGCTTCCGGGCTAGCACACCTGGCTTGTACAGGGTGGAAAGCTTTTGACCGTGGAAGACTTTAGACTATACCTTTAATTACTTAAAAAAGAGCCACATCTTTGAATTTGGTCGATTATTGCTGCATGTAAGCCAGTGCTTATTAAATACTCTATTATTGGTGTGACTGTGCACTTAAAAAAATTAGCTTTTTACATATCATGTTTTGTTTTTGGTTCACTGCGAAGGTGATATATTTTCTACCATTTCACTATGTCATAGTTATGAACTGTATTAATTAAAATAACTTGCTTCTGGTTAACACCTTTGGTGAATGTGGCACCAAATACTTTATTCTTTTTGTTTGCTTTCTTCTTTGAAGAGAGCCTTCCTGTGTAGCTTAGGGTCTCTCTGAGCTTCTGATACTCCTGCCTCAGCCTCCCAAGTGCTGGATTTTTATTATTGAGTCTTAATAATATTATGTCTCCCACTCTGTCTTTACCTTTCTCTGTGTCCTCATCTCTTGATCTTTATATGTTCAGTGTCAGTAATCACATAATTGTTAATGTGTACATTTCCCCTTCATTGATGACACCTATTCATAAGAACCCCAGTCTTTTCATTCTCCAGTGCCTAGAGTAATGCCTATCCAAATAGATGTTTAATTTATGAGCTAGAAGCTTTTGCTTGTAGTATATAACATGTAGCATGTTCTTACAGTCCTTTACAAAACACATTAAAATTACCAAATGATTCTTAATTCTTTTAGAAGCTGGATAAAAAGTCATCTCCATCAACAGGAAGCCTAGATTCTGGAAACGAGTCAAAAGAGAAATTACTGAAAGGGGAAAGCGCACTGCAGCGTGTCCAGTGTATCCCTGGCAACAGCAGCTGTTGTGACTGTGGTCTGGCAGACCCACGGTGGGCCAGCATCAACTTGGGCATTACCTTGTGTATTGAGTGCTCTGGGATTCATCGGTAGGTATGCTCACCCAGAGCGGGAGGGTTCCTTTGGGTTAAATACATGTTGTAAATTACTGTGTTTTCTTGTTAGTGGGTCTTTTCCAGTTCCCTGATTTAATTAACAGTTTATATTTGTGCATTTTATAAAGTGGATAATTTTAGTTTGTAAAGTGTTTTGAGGACTTTGGTTCATCATTCATTATTAACCAGAGGATCCATCCATATTTATATGGGGGAGCCATTTGTGTGTGTGTGTGTGTGTGTGTGTGTGTGTGTGTGTGTATAAATAGGCATATAGTGACTTGATAACTTTTTATTAAAAATAATGTGATCTTTTTTCCCTATGTAGGAGTCTTGGGGTTCACTTTTCGAAAGTACGATCTTTAACTTTAGACACTTGGGAGCCTGAGCTTTTAAAGGTGAGATAAATATTTACATGAAAATATTTCACAGGTGATTGTAGATCTCCGCTAGCTGGGATGAACTAGTGCAGTGAGGAAGCGAAGACCAAGTAGAGAAGTAGATGAACCAGGAGAAAGAAAGTCTAAAAAGGTTAAAGCATTTGATAAGGAGTTAGTGGTATCTGGTGATAGAATTCAGGTACAGGGTGAGTCCATAAATGATTTCAATGAACTCTGTGTTTGATGGATTTTAATCTTTCTATAATGTGGAACGAGGGCACTTTAGAAAAGATGTCTAATTTTAACTTTTTGTCCTTCATTGGCCAGTGCTTGCTACACCTTACTGTATGTGATACGTCATTGTGAAACTTCTTGCCCAACCACAGGCCTAGGCACAGTCAGTGGTTATGATATATAGATAGACACGTGATAAATATGGTTTTCATTTAGAGGTTCATTATTATTATTTTTAATTATGTGCATGTGTCTGAGCCTGTGTGTGGATGTGTGCACTAAATGCAGATCCTTGAAGCCAGTGTGAGTTCTGAGACCTGAGCGTGGGTCCTCTGCAAGAACAGTGTAAGCCCTTTAACCACTGAGCCATCATCTCTCCAGTCCTGATTTTAAATATAGCTATATATGTAATATATCTGGGTGTATGGATGGATAGATGGGTAGATGGATGGTTGGAAGGATGGATGGATAGATGGATGGGTGGATGGGTGGGTGGGTGAGTGGATGGGTGGGTAGATGGATGGATGGATGAGTAGATGGATGGATGGATGAATAGATGGATGAATGGATGAGTAGATGGATGGATGGATAGATGGGTGGATGGTTTCTATTAGGTACTTGTTATAGGAGTGATAATGTTCTGATAAAGAATAGCAATGGGTAATAATCTCATTCGTTGGCCCATTTTAACTTTACATTTCTTTGTGGAATGAACAATTGCAATATATAAAGAGGAATTAGTTAATTGTACCCACTTAAGGACTTTTTAAGTTTAGCTTAATATTAGGACTTTTAACTTATAGCTTGCTTTTTTGTTTTCCTGCGAAATAGCTCATGTGTGAATTGGGAAATGATGTTATAAATCGTGTTTATGAAGCTAAACTGGAAAAAATGGGAATAAAGAAACCCCAGCCAGGACAAAGGTACAGTTGTCTTAATGTGCTACTCTCTTCCCCAACCAGAAGTACAGCCACAGTTGATGTAAACACCGTGATGGAGTGTGTGGAAGTCACATTGTTCCTCCTGTTAAATGTGACTGTGTCTTTCTTCAGTGTGTTCATCAGACCTATACTGTAGCTGTTCTCATTAGACCTTTGCACCTCACTGAGCAGTCAGTCATCTGTAGTCTTTAAATGACAAGGAATTGTTTAAAAGAAAATCTCTACATAGAAATGCAAAGGCTTTTGCCATTAAAGTGGTCCAAAGTTCTGTTAGTGGGGGGCGTTAAGAGGAAGCGTGGTTCAGTCTCAAGCATTAGTTTGGTTCCTTAGCACCTGTGTCACAGGCAGGGCATGGCCGTGCGTGCTTGTAATCCCAGTGCTGGGGAGGCAGAGGTGGGGTACCCCTTGGGCTTGCTGGCCAGCTAATCTCAAGGGACTAGTAAATTCCAGGTTCAGCAAAAGACTATGTCTCCAAAAATGAGATGGAGAGTGATTGAAGAAGACACCTAATGTTGACCTCTGGGGTCCACGTGTCTGTGTGTGTACACCAGCACACACACATGTGCATACACAAACATGTACATGTACCCCCCCCCCACACACACGTAATCTGTTCAATAATATCTCAAAGATCAAGTTTCTACTATCTACTCTGAATCATTTTGCATGATCTGACTTAGTTCAGCAAATGTTGACCACACACTTGGGTGGCACTGTGAGGCTTTGGAATCAAAGGCGAGAAAGGCAATTTGGTTGTGAAATCAGAAAGAAATATTATAGAACAGGCATTTTTCATGGTTATATCTTAAGCTAACAAGAGAAATGACATTTTCCACTATAAGGCTGGGATGCTGTATTGTTTTATTATAGTTATTAAATGAAAAATTATGACCACCAGTAGTGATTATTCAGGATATGACAGCATCTCCAGTAAAAAGGAATTAATGTTAATTTCTATATATTTTTTAGCTTTCTTGGTAATGTTTTAATGTAGAACACAAGGGAGCATGTATACAAATACATGCACACAGAGAACCACGGAGTGCTGTGTAGCTGTGAATTTTCAGTGGGTCGTTTTATTCCATCTGACTGTGAAAATAGCTTCTTATTTAGAAGGAAAACATGTTGTAGAATGTTCTATGTTACCTGTTACAGAGTCACTTAAAAAGCTTTTAGAAGAGGGTGTCAGAGTCCCAGGGGCTGTAGTCACAGGTGGTTGTGAGTGAGTGGGAACCAAACTCAGGTCCTGTTGGAGCAAGCAGCAGGCACCCTTAACTGCCCAGCCATTTCTCCAGCGTTCCCCGCCCCACCCCATTTACTTTCACGTGCTATTAGATTCAGTGTCTAGTGGCATTCATTCAGTGTTAGCCATGCTAAGGGGCTAAATAAAGCATCATGGCATTTTTCTGTTTACCAGACAGGAGAAAGAGGCATATATCAGAGCAAAATATGTGGAGAGGAAATTTGTGGATAAATACTCCATGGTATCATCACCTTCTGAGCAGGAGAAAAGGGTTATCTCCAAAAGCTGCGAGGAGCAGAGGCTGAGCCAAGTCAGAGCATCCGTCCACACTGCAGGTATTTACCTTGGATCTTTTCTTAAGCTGAAGCCACTTTTTTAAATCTCACAGTTACGGCCATTGTAGGGTTTTTTGTTTTGTTTTGTTTTGTTTTTTGTTTTAAATGCTAGAAGCCTGTACACATTCTAAGGGAAAACTGGATCTCTGTGTCTTTAAGACAGTTCAACTGAGATGGCCCCATGGTTCCCATTCCTAGGTATGGTCTATACTCTGCGGAGTACAGCTGCTGAACAGCAAGGGGAGATGGGATTGTCAGTTGATGATGCCGAAAGCCCCGAGTATCTGATTCACTCCCTGATTTCCTTCCTATGTTCTCCCCACACTTCCCCAGTAACGGTTTTTCCTGCCCCCTTCTCACGGCCTGCTTTGTGCTTTGCTAACTTGCATGTCCCCAGTGGCTGCTGTAAATAGCGACGAGGCCAGGCGGGAGTCTCTGTTCTGTCCTGATGAGCTAGATTCACTCTTCTCCTACTTTGATACTTCTTCAAAACTGCGTAGTAGTAAGTACTGTTGTGGAGCATTCCAAGTCTGTGCCGGTGGTCATTGTGCGGTGTGGCCATTTCTCTAGATGTTGCCCATTGTCTCAGGATTACCCATCACCACAGTCATACAGTAAATTAAGCTCCTCACTACTCCCAGCCTTTGTGGAGTAATGAGATGTGTTAGAACTCTGAAAACACGTTTATTTTCAGGCTTTGTGATTGATTTATGTTCCAATAAACTAAATTGCAAAAGGATTAAAGTTGCAGTAAGTTTATTATGCTGGTGGTGGTCAAGTTCATGTTTCCGTGTACCAGCTCATTTTACGGTCTTGTTGGTTGTGGGAGACTGCTTTCCAAGTGATGTGAACTTTAACCACTAGCTCCTTTTTGTCCCTTAACACAGTCAAAAGTAATGACAGTGGGATCCAGCAAGGTTCTGATGATGGACGGGAGTCTCTACCTTCCACCGTGTCGGCCAACAGCTTGTATGAGCCTGGTGAGTTTCGATGAAAGTCGGTATTGATTGGTGTAGTTTGTTGGACAAAGCATGTAGCAAATGTCAGTTCTCCTGTAGGTGTGTTTGCACGTGTGTGCTCCCATGAGGGCCAGAGGTTGATGTCTGGTGTTCTCGCTCAGCACTCTCCACTTCCTGGTGGGGATGGGAGGAAGTGTAACTGATGTGTCAGCGTGCGATGTGTGTGCACGTGCCGTGTGCCCATGGGAGTGTAGATGTTCCCATTCCTTTGCCTCTGTAACTGACCTCTGTAGCTAGAGTTTTCCTGCCTGTCCCACAGTCAGGACAAATCTCTCTCACCTGCCAGTCCCACAGCCGCTCAGACCCAACCGAGTAAACACACAGAGACTTAAATTACTTACAAACTGTATGGTCGTGGCAGGCTTCTTGCTAACTGTTCTTATATCTTAAATTAATCCATTTCCATAAATCTATACCTTGCCACATGGCTCATGGCTTACCGGCATCTTCACATGCTGCTTGTCATGGCAGCGGCTGGCAGTGTCTCTGCCTCAGCCTTCCACTTCCCAGAATTCTTCTCCTCCTTGTCCCGCCTATACTTCCTGCCTGACCACTGGCCAATCAGTGTTTATTTATTGACCAATCAGAGCATTTGATATACAGACCATCCCACAGCAGACCTCTCCTGTCCCATCACAGTCTCAGTCCCTAAACACCATTCTGCTTCCTGTCGTGATTGCAGAAGGTGGCAGTTTTCTAGTTTAGAGAAAGGGGATCATACAGTATGTACTCTTTTTGGGTTTTTTTGTTCAGCATACTTATTTCAAAAGTAACTATGCCATTATTCTTATCAATTGCTCATTTCTTTTGTATTTCTATTGTGTTTCCCCCAAACTTTTACTAGAAGATTTAAATTTACCTAATGAGAATTTTTGAAGTATTAACGACATTAGGATCACTCTAAGGATGAAACTCAATGGAAGTAGTTAAATGTGTAGAAATGTCAAAACCCGGACTACCACATTTTCTGCAGCATTGCTAAGTAGAAGAGACAGTGTATCTGCGATTAAATTTTACAGCAGGGATTATGAGTTTTCCAGATACATGAAAATGTCCCGGTGAGTTGGTGCAGCAGGGAAAGGCATGGATGCCAGGCCTTTTGACCTGAGTTCAAGCCAGAGGCCCACTTGGTAGGAGGAGGGAACTGACTCCCAAGTTATCTGATGACCGCCACATTCACACCAACCCACCCCCAAAATACAAAACTTTAATGGAATGAAATTTCTCATAGATGCTCAGTTTCAAATCTAATCAATCGTGACTTTAGATTTTAAATTGAGCAGTTTTCTGCTGAGAGTTTTTCCCTTGTCCCAGACCACTCTTGGATTTTCTGGCATTTGCCTTTTCTCTCTCATGTAGGTATTTCCATATGAACAATTAGGAACTAAGATTTCCGTATAGCAGAGATCATGGGGTATTTGCCTTTTCTCTCTCATGTAGATATTTCCATATGAACAGTTAGGAACTAAGATTTCCGTATAGCAGAGAACATGGGATATTTGCCTTTCCAAGTCTGGGTTATCTTACTTAATATATTTTCTAATTCCATTTGTTCTTCTGCTTTAGTTTTGGGGACAGCATCTCTCATTGAATCTGGAGCTCAGTGATTTGGCAGTGAGCTCCAGGGATCTGTCTGTCTTTGCCCGCCAAGCACTGCTATTACAGCTGTTAGCTTCTGTACTGGCTTTTTACCTGGTTCTGGGGACCTGGACTCAGGTCCTTTTGCTTGTCTGGCGAACATTTCACCCAATGGCCATCTCTCTGCTGCTCTCAATGTCAATTCTTGATTAGATCATTTCTCTAGTAGGTGGTTAATCTTTTTAGAAGCTACTAAGGGAAAAGCAGTATTGTTTACAGAGAAAGCTATTGTTTCTCTTTATTTTTGGATTCTTTCCCCAGTCGGTCATTCATCCAAACTTCCTGGTGTATGCTAGGAATTTTAATCTGCACTGCTAATCCTGTCCCTTAGTCACTGTCTTCTCCTGGGCTCTTTCTGTACCAGCATCTCCCTTCCCTTTGGATTCTTCTTCTCATCATAATTCCTTTATGCCTCCTTCCGTGATTTCAGTGTGTTTAGTCTTGCAGAATTCTTTGGCAAATAAGCATTCTTTTTTGTTTGTTTGTTTGTTTTTTTTGTTTTGTTTTGTTTTTTTGGTTTTTCGAGACAGGGTTTCTCTGTGTAGCTTTGTGCCTTTCCTGGAACTCACTTGGTAGCCCAGGCTGGCCTCGAACTCACAGAGATCCGCCTGGCTCTGCCTCCCGAGTGCTGGGATTAAAGGCGTGCGCCACCACCGCCCGGCCAAATAAGCATTCTTTAAAACATTTGAGTTAGTTATAGTGTAAATTGTGATGATTACATCATCCTAGGAATGTTTGAACTATTAGTAAATTCTTTAGGAGTCCAGGCTTTTTGGAAGATAGTCAATTTTACCAGTAACTAACATATTCACTGGATAATGGCAAGGCCACAAAAACCTAGAATACCAGTTGATGTTATTCCATGAGAAGGTTGAATGTTCAGAAAATGAATAGTCTATAAGAAATAGTAATAGCTTGAGAAATAAATGTGAACATCTCTCATATGCTCCTTGGGATAGATGAACGATTTCTTATGTCACAATGTTTCCATTGTGAGTTTAAGAGTTCACTTTCAAAATTGAAGTAATTGTAGATACCATAAAGGTGTCCTAGCCACTTCTCTGTGCTGAGGTTATCTATCGTAACTGTTTAAATTTACAGCGTGCTGGCCTTCAGTTGTCTTCACTTGGCTGTTCCTGTCATGTCCAATAGAACTCTTGCTTCCTGCAAATTCTTTCTATCTTGCTAAACAATTTGCCTCCTGTGCTAAGAGCACATTCTTATTAATGTGTTTGTGCTTTGCTTTCCAGAAGGAGAAAGGCAAGAGTCTTCTGTGTTTCTTGACTCTAAACATCATAATCCAGGACTTCAACTTTATAGGGCTTCATATGAAAAAAACCTTCCCAAAATGGCTGAGGCTCTGGCTCATGGTGCAGATGTGAACTGGGCTAATTCAGATGAGGACCAAGCAACAGCACTCATCCAGGCTGTTCTAGGGGTATGAATTAATACATTCAGACTGTACTAGGGGTATGAATTAATGCATTCAAGCTGTACTAGGGGTGTGAATTAATGCATTCAAGCTGTACTAAGGGGTGTGAATTAATGCATTCAAGCTGTACTAAGGGGTGTGAATTAATGCATTCAGACTGTACTAAGGGTGTGAATTAATGCATTCAGACTGTACTAGGGGTGTGAATTAATGCATTCAGACTGTACTGGGGTGTGAATTAATGCATTCAGACTGTACTGGGGTGTGAATTAATGCATTGAGGTTTTCATTGATCTGGTAAAATAGCAAATATCATAAATTCAAAACAAAGCATCATTATTGTTACTATTCTTTTTTTTTTTTTTTTTGGTTTTTCGAGACAGGGTTTCTCTGTGTAGCTTTGTGCCTTTCCTGGAACTCACTCTGTAGACCAGGCTGGCCTCGAACTCACAGAGATCCGCCTGGCTCTGCCTCCCGAGTGCTGGGATTAAAGGCGTGCGCCACCAACGCCCGGCTATTGTTACTATTCTAAGAGGGGTTAGATAGTAAAGAATTCTCTCACTAGTGATTTCTGCATGTCACTTGGTGGCTTCTGATTTTGGGGAGGTGCAGCTGGAAGAGAATCTGATAATGCAAGGGGAGGGGAGTAGTGTGTTTTGATGGACTTCAGACTGTAAACAATTCTGTGTTAATTAGTTCTTGGAAAAACAAATATACCTTATTTCTCTGCCGCCTGCATACAAATGTGCTCTTTCTCATCTGCGTTTGTACATTGTCATCTTCTCTTTAAGGGCTCTTTGGTGACGTGTGAGTTCCTCTTACAGAATGGTGCTAATGTGAACCAAAGAGATGTCCAAGGGCGGGGCCCACTGCACCATGCCACTGTCTTAGGACACACAGGGTAAGTAATCGTGCTTAAATATGTAGGTAGCTTTTATCTGAAAAATTACTTTGAAATAATGTTATTTTTTTCAGGTGAAGGATATTATGTAGAATTTGTAATAGAGGGCAAAAGTTAAAGATTTTCATTCAGAAGAAAAGCCACAATCAGTGTTCTAGCTGGCTTTCTGTTGTTGGGAGAAACAGCATGACCAAAAAGAACTTGGGCGAGAAAAGGGTTTATCTGTCACAGTTCATCATGAGGGAAATCAGAGAAGGGCTTGCATCTGGAGGCAGGAGCCATAGCAGAGACCACAGAGGAACATTGCTCACTGGCTTGCTCAGCTTGCTTAAAAAAATTATTTAAAAAATGTTTATTTTTTAAATTATGTGAGTACACACATCTGTGTGTGGGTATATGCGTGAGTGCAGTGTCTGAGGAGGCCAACAGTGTCTGGTCCCCTTGGAGCTGGAGTTAGAGGTGGATGTAATCTGCCTGATGTGGGTGCTGAGAATCGAACTCAGGTCCTGTGCAAGAACAGTGTGTACTCTTAATTGACCAGCTGTATCGTCAGCCCTCAGCTTGCTTTCTTATGCAGTCCAGGCCTACCTACCTATGGAGAGCGTCCTCCACAGTGGGCTGGGTCCTACCACACCATAAGCAGTCAAGGCAGGTCCCCACAGACTTGCCTGCTGGGCCATCTGACAGGGGCACCTTTTCAACCAAGGTTCCCTCTTTCCACGAGACTAGTTTGTGTCAAGTGGACAATAAAAACTAACCAGTATAACTAGTATACAGATGTAAACTAACCAGCATAGCTAGTGTGCAGATATAAATTAACTAGCATAACTAGTGTGCAGATATAAATTAACCAGCATAACTAGTGCACAGATATAAATTAACCAGCATAGCTAGTGTACATATATAAATTAACCAGCATAACTAGTGTACAGATATAAACTAACCAGCATAGCTAGTGTACATATATAAATTAATCAGCATGGCTAGTGTACAGATATAAACTAACCAGCATAACTAGTGTACTGCTAT
>CABHPH010115186.1:64410-81173 GCA_902168325.1 Peromyscus nudipes
AGTGTACAGATATAAACTAACCAGCATAGCTAGTGTACAGATATAAACTAACGAGCATAGCTAGTGTACAGATATAAACTAATGAGCATAGCTAATGTACAGATATGAAATATAATGCTCACTTTAATCTTGGCATGTCAATAAATTGACCAGTTTACTTCCTGCCTCTGTTACTGAAGTTGTGGTATTGTCTGTTTCCAGCTGAAGTTCATGTTGTTCATACGCATGTATACATACATTATCTGCACACACTATTTTGGGAGAACTTCTAACTTTGGGATTTCTAGGTTTTACTTAAGGTACTTAGTTCAGGCATTAACTCAGTTCTTACTTTGGGTAACTGACGTTGAGGTTGTAAGCAATATACTCAGAACAGTGATGCCATGGAAGTGGGCTTCCTGTTAGAGAGTGCTAATGAGGTGAGACGTTGGCTTTCTTCAGACAGTTGGAGTCATCTTAAATGAGATGTCTCCGAGTTTCTCATCATTCCTGGAGAAGCAAGAAGCTGACTTTAAGCATGTTTTAATTGCATCTTTAATTTCATTAGCACTTGTTTTTCTTTATTAGCAGAAATTCAGTTCAGTTACCTAATTATGAAAGCTTTTCTACGTTAAAACATGGTAGTGTTCTTCATCTTTTATATTTGCCTAAATTGTAATAGCTTTTCTCATTTATTTCGTGGACTCCATTTACTCAGTCTTTCTCATGTTGTTGAAAGTGTGAATTTCTTGAAGTTAAGAATGAGGGGGGGTTTACTGCCTGCTTTCTTCTGGTGTATCATGATCATCATGGTGTGTACATTGTCTTAGCTTCCTCCATTCATAGCTAGCGTGGTATTTTTCCTGTTGTCAGCATCTGTGTATGACTTTAATGATATTTGTTGAAGATAGGGACTGTGATTATATGTCCCACTTTGTTATATAGCACCAGATTATCTAAGATAATGAAAATTATTTGGGACTCGTAAAGTTCTCAGTCAGCCTCTATTATTGAAGTCTATTTGTTGAATACTGTAGATGTATTAAGAATTTTCTAATAAAACGTTATTTAAGTTAGGTAGAACTTTTTATTTTGAAGGTGAATATGGGTGTTTTTCATCTTGGCACTGTCTGAGAAATGCTGTACCCTTAACAGGCAGGTATGTTTATTCCTGAAGCGAGGTGCCAATCAACACGCCACTGATGAGGAGGGGAAGGACCCCTTGAGTATCGCTGTGGAAGCAGCCAATGCCGACATAGTGACCTTGTAAGTATCTCCTTTGCACTTATTTCCCGTACTACATGTTGTTTGTATAAATAGCCCTGGCTGTCCTGGAGCTCGCCATGTAGACCAGGCTGGCCTTGAACTCACAGAGCTCTTAACTCCCTCTGCCTCCCAAGTGCTGGGATTAAAGGCTTGCGCCATCATGCCCAGCTCTGCGGGAGATTTAAACTCGGTGTTTTTGTCTGTGCGGTTCCTTTAGGGACAGTGGATGTGGTGAGCACTTTGAAATGCACAGGTTCATTTGTTGCTCACACTAACTCTGCGAGGATACTATTCTCTATTATCCCCATTTTATAGCTAAGGAAGCCAAACCTCAGGTAATTTGAAAAATGAATAAATGTTAGAGCTAGGACTTGACATCGAGAACTTTTGCTCTAATGCCTGGACTCTTTAGAAGCAGAGTCCATGGCTCCCCCAGTGCTCTTTCCCCATTAGCACAGTCCCGGGTTGGGATGGGTGGAGCAGTGGGTAGTTTATTCTATTACTTTGAGGAACAGAGGCTTAGCATTAAGCTGGAGGCACAGCAGTCTTAAACAAATGTTCCTATGGACACTTGATTATTTTGAACACAAAATAGATGTTTTTGAATGTTTGACATATGTTTCTGTGACCTGTTAAAGAATCTGTGGTTTTTCAGTTGATTTGCATGATAGGTCAAAGTAGTGTGCCCACTTAGAAATGTGATATTGTCAACTAGACTTCATTTCACGAAGCTAACAGAAGCAGGCCTTAAATCATGTGACTATTCCATTCTGGGCTAACGGAAGCTGAGACTTGGTGATCCCTCTCCTCTTGAGTAGAAACATGCCTGTTCATGATGCTCTCTGTTCAAAGAAACCTTGTGGCTTCTTTGAGCTCCTCAACTTCCAGTGAGAATTTTCCGCTGGCCATGCTGCAGCTCTCCCAGCCTCTAACCAAATAAGACACAGGCCATGGAGGAGTTATTGTCACTGTGAAGGCCTCCATCAACTAGCAATCAAGAAAATTCCCTACAGACATGCCCACAGGCCAGTCTGATCCAGACAATCCCCAATTTGAGACTTTCCCAGATGACTCTGGCCCATATCAAGGTGACAGCTGAAGCCAACTAGGAGAGCGCCCTTTCAGAGCATCCACATAGCAAGGAGATGCTTGGGAGCCAGCCTTAGTTCACAGGGTGCATAGGGAGCAGACGGGAAAGGTCAGTGGCGGATGCTGCCGCTGCCTGATGGAGCGCTTGGAAGAGTGAGCAAGCTCTGGGAAGCTGCAGACGGTGCGGTGGCTTCGGACGAGCAGCACCACAGAGCGGACCCTCAGTGTCGCTTGCTTTTGTCTTCAGAAAAAGAAGAAATGCTTGTTTGCTTAATCCAGTGTTACCTGTCTTCCATTGCCAGGATAAGTAGCCCCCAAAGAATACTCACACTGTATGAGCAGTATGGGAACCTTGGGGAAATTTTGGTACTTACTGCCGTGCTTATATATCAAAATGTATTTCCGTTATTTAGAAGGAACACATTGCTCACTCAAGGTAAGCTAGCGAACTATGACAGGCTATTGCTTCCATACTGCAGAAGCATTCATTTCATCCAGTTGCTGTAGGAGCGAGGCGTCCTCTGGAGCCTGTAGGAGGCAGGCTGTTGGAGGTATAGGCACCTGCTTTAATAGGAAGTCCTGTACTGTCTTTGCTCATCAGAATGACTCAAGGAGGGATGCATATGGTTATTTTTGTACTACAGATCGCTGGTCTGATAAACTGAGTTTGTTTTACTGGATAGATGCTGGTAAGGGAATAATTCTGTAATTCTGCCAGCACATGTGCTATGTAACACACTTGTTTATAAGTACTTGTGTTACTTCCTCTAAGAGTTCTTCTTTTTGAATTTTAGGTTACGTTTAGCAAGAATGAATGAAGAAATGCGGGAATCAGAAGGACTTTATGGACAGCCAGGTCAATATTCTACTAATAATCATACTGAAATGCAGTATAAAAAATGCATTCAGGAATTTATCAGTTTACAGTTGGAAGATTCCTAGTTCCTTAGCTCACTAATGTGATGTGATAGAGATTTTATAATGTACTTGTAAATTGTGAGTTGTTAGCTGCTGTACTGTACCTACTGAATTCTTGGGTGGCTAATCCTGGACCTTTACACACTCGGACATGTTTCTATTTCAGTTCACTTTCTTCACTGTACGAGTCAGCTCTAGCTGCTGACGTCCTTCTCGGCTGTACAGACGTCTTCCATCTGCACCATATGCATTCCAGCGCCGTGAGCGCATTGCTGAGCAGACTGTACTGCCGCAGCAGAAGAGCAGTTTCAAAAAGAAGTCCTGGGTTTATTTTATTTATTTTATTTTTTTGAGACAGGGTTTCTCTGTGTAGCCCTGGCTGTCTTGGAACTCACTCTGTAGACCAGGCTGGCCTTGAACCCAGAGATCCACCTGCCTCTGCCTCCCGAGTGCTGAGATTAAAGGCGTGTGCCACCACCGCCTGGCTTCAAAAAGAATTCTTGTTAGCTGTCCAGTGAATATAACAAAATGGGTTTCTTTTTGTTATTCAGGGAATTTATATACATTGTGTTCAGGGAAAAAAAATTATGTGTTTTGTATATAAAAAGTTAGTGTGGAAAATACCACGAAAAAGTTTATTGATGAGTTTTATATTCTAACCTAAGAATGAGTTGAAGATTTAAAGTAAAACTTTGTCAGTAAGTTAAAAGTCCACAATGGGTGTAGAATTAGTTGCAAAGGCTGAAGTTTATCCGTAGCTCTGCCCCAGGCAGTTGTACACTGTTTGCTGGGGTAAATAGATGTATTTAGAACAATGTTTGTGAACCCGATGGTGAAGACGACTTACGAAAAACCTCTTTCCATGATGACTTCAGTCTTTATCTCGAGCCCTTTTCACTGGTGAGTCATGGTACGAAGAAAAGACAGAGCACTGGGTCAGATTCTTCTGTTTGATGGATACATGCTGGCTAGAGGGCCTCACGAAAAGGATAGTGCGTTCTGGTTCATGAATTTGAGTATATGAAGTACTGGTTCATATGCATATCACTGAACATTTCAGGAACTCACGACTGAAGTACTTACAGACATTCACTTTGCAATGAGCATATTTGGTTTTATAAAAATTGATATTTAGATTATGATTTTTAAAGTGGCCTGGTAAAATCCTCTCTCCTTCCTTGAACTGTATTTTGAATTTCTGTACTTTATGTTAACTTCAGCCACATACTTGATTTTGGCTATAATCTATAAGTATATCAGTGTGAGGCCATTATTTTTCTCAGAGGACTTACTGTTTATTTTTGGCCCGATGTAATAGGGAAGAAAAAAGGACCTGGATCAGATGCACACTTCTAATCTAGGGTGTTTTGCTTTAATCCTATGGATCACTATGAGTCAGGATGTTCTGAGATGTCAGTGTGCTAATTATGAGTGAGACTCAGCGCTAAGTCTGGATTTCACATTTTTTTGTTTCAAAGTGGAATGTTAGATCTTAAATAAGTTCTAATTTTGTAACAGATATCTTTAAACGATAGTATTACTAGGCCATTTCTGAGGCCTTTGTGTTTAAGCACTTTAAATAAAAGTTTATCAAAGACACTGAGCTGACATTTGTGAGGTAGCAGTGAAGTACAAGATTGTAAGTTAAGGTACATTTGTATTTCCCTGAAATTGTAAAGGTCAGTGTTGAGCCAGCTGCATCTTCTTTAAGATGCTTGCTATGAAGTCCGCCTGGATGGTGAGTCAGAGGTCAGAGGTCAGTGGTCCACTTGCTCTGCAGGTGGGAAATTTGCAAGGGCGGGACCTTTCTTTTTGCTCCACTCCAGTCCTACCCAGATGGCTTGAGTTTCTTCTTCCACACTTGTCTTTGTGCAGGTTTATATGTAAATATAGGAACTTCTAGGTATCAATAGGAAAATCATTTTTTCTCAGTTTTAATGAAAATAGGAAAACAGGTTTCACTTTAAAACATCTTTAAAAAAAATTCGCAAATTTTAATTTAGAAGTTAAAAATTAGAATTCTGCCAACCATGCCAGATTAAAAATAAGATTAAAAAAACTGTTTGAGAAACACCTTGAAAAGAATTGGATTTTAGACTCAGTGTCAGGGTCCCGAGTTTGACGGTGAATGTTTTGTTTGCGGGTTGTGGTGTGCTGGCCCAGCAGCTGCTCTCCGGTGCTCCTCTTCCCCCCAAGTCCCGGCAGAGCAGGTCTGCTGGCCCTGACAGCAGCAGCCCTCCATTTTCCCTCTGCATCTCACTCATTTCCCTGCCGACTGTGCCCGGCCTCTTCGCTGGCATCCCAGCAACAGGAAGGAAGCAGCGGCAGAGCAGAGCAGTTAGTTTGTAGGTACAGAGCCTGTCAGTCTTTCGATAGTGACAGGTCTGCTAGTTAAAGGACCCAGCAAAACGCTTGGCAATCATGGGCTCATTTGTAGGAAACCCTGTTTCTAAACTTGTGTCCGTAGTCCTGTTTTTCTTTCAAGGCAGTATTAAGAGCATACAGCCTCTGAAAGGAAGGTGGGTTCTCTTCGCAGCCCTTTAGACCTCTTAGGTGGCCTGGCTGGGTGAGAGATTAGCACACCTTGCTCTCAGTGGTGAGAAATCAGTTGTGTGTTTTCCGTTTCTGGCGCTGGGTCTCAATAAGGCTGACAGATTCTCAGCCAGGGGGCAATCAGTGCATTAGGGAGCCACTTCTGGTCATGTGAGTGTATGGCTTCTGGGACCTCTCCAGTCATTTGTAGAAGGAAATGTTCCCATCCAGAAGGGGCAGGATGATGCCTACGGTCCTTTGAGAGCGTCCGTTTCAGTAGTGAGTTCCCTGAACTCTTTCAGGCATGCTAACTGCTGTTGTGGTAAATATTCTGAATACCAAAAACTAAAGTGAGTTTTAAACTGCCAGTGGAAACACAGCAGTCTATATTTAAAAAATTCAGAATTGTTCAGGCACATAAAAAACTCGAACTTTCTGAATGAGGAAAAGTATGATTAAGTGATTTAAGAATATGCTTAGCTGTTTTTTGTAGTAAGCTGTTCAGTGTATTAATAGGAAGATGTATCCTGGAACCTGGTTTATGTGTTCTAGTTCAGAGAAATTAGACTTGCCTTGGGAAAATTTTCAAGTGATTAAAATCTCCTCAAAGTTTAGGTAATGCAGTTCACTCTGTGTCAGCTGCTTTAAGTAAGTGACTGTTGTTGCTTTGGACAGCACATTTTGAGCTCTAAGGAAGGTAGCATATTAGTAGTGCATTATTAATTTAAAAAATTGAACTTAATGAGTTTTGTGTGTGAAGCTAGAAACTTCCTTTTGTATTGTATGGACTCTTAAATGTTTGCAGTCGGTGAAACCAATGATTACTACAGCACCAACACTCTGCTTCAAGAACACATTAATTCAGTGAATGGAAGGTCTTTGAATTAGTTTTGCATGGTACAATGGTACTAAAAATGTACTTGTGTAATATGTACTAGGCGATTTAAAATCAAACACTAGAAAACCATAAAGAAAAACAGCTTGTTATACAGAGTATGCATTGCTGAATGTAGAAGCCATACATCGCCGTTGTACCGCTGTAATACTTGAGAACCCTCATCTGGTGCTATCTGTGAACGACTTGGCGTTAGCGTCTGCTAGACCCTTCTCCTGTTTCTTCCTGAATATATAATGTGTGCCTTTTATGTTACTTCTGGTGTTGGATGGTAAAATCAATGTAGTATTTTTGTATTATAATCTGCACTTTACACTTTCTTGGAAAGTAAAATTCTAGACTATCTGAATAGTATTTTAAAAATATTTGTAATGTTTACAATAAATATTTTACATATTTTAATTCAACATCTAAAAAGAGAACAAATTAAACTATTTTGTATGGTTTGTTAATTGTTATTTAATGTTGCGCTCCTCTCTGTTTCTTTGATGTCCTGTAGGATGGCCGAGCACAGGGGTAGTCTGTAGTGTGTCATACCCAGTTCCGGCAGACCTGCCTTCTGTTTGCTTCCGCTCTAACCTCCAGCCAGCCTGCTCAAATTCTCTTCTCTCTGTATTTTCCCCTCTTAAAGTAGATTGACTAGGGTTAGCTGAGTATTTAATGTCATGATTCAATTCCCCAGATTTTAATAAATTGCTTTTTACATAGACTGAATGTCAAAAGTACTAAATATTAAGAGTACTATAATCTTTTTATTAAAATTCTTATGATTTTAGATCTTTTTACTGGATTTTTATCTGACCCTCTCAGTATTTTTCTAATTCTCTAGCTTTTGGTATGACATCTGTGTCCTCTACAACCTTGCTTTGTAAGACTTGAGGAGTTCACTGTACTGTTAACAATACTGTAATAATGAGATTGTTGTAAGATGGGATGCAAGGGGTCTCAGAGGAAATAATGACAAAACCATGTGGTGACAAGAATCATATAAAACAGTATTTTATGCTCAAGTGAGAATAGAATTGTGCCAGGAGCCTGTACTAACGTAGTGTTGGCAGGAGGCGTCATGATGAGTTAGTCATCCTGAAAATAAGATTTCTCCCTTTGAGGGATAAATATGTACGTGTGTGTATATAGTTCCTCGGTAAGGAAAGTTGTGCCCAGCTTGCCGTAAAGCCCTTCTCTATGATCTGCGTCTCTGTAAGAGTGTTGAGTGTACACACATGTTAACTCCTCCAATTGTGAATAGATGCTTGGGTACCCTTTCCCAGTGTGCATGGCGTTCTTGCTCATAAGTCTACTGACAGTGTGGAGCTCTGGCCTTATAGTCACTTTCTGGCCTTTTGACTTAATTAGTTTGGTGAGCAATGGATCAGACGCCAATGTTCTAAACCTTAAAGTGTATGTGAACTCTTTTGTACAAACAGCTGTTTCAGTGGAAAGCACTTGGAGTTGAAGATGGTGTAGGAAGCTCTTCTTAGCTATTGACCAGCTTGTCTCCTTAGTAACCTGCATCCATCAGAACCTTAACTAGCAATTGGCTTTAGTCATTCCTTTTCACTTTTATCCACCTAAGTATTTTCTTATCAAATGTGCTGTGTGCTTCATCTCGAGTAACCTCTCCTGCCGTGTGCTAATGGATGTTTCTTCACATTGCTTTCCCTGCTCGCCTCTCGCTCCTCCCTAACTCTGAGCTCCCCCCACGGCGCGTCTGAGCTGCTTCTCTCAGGTATAGCTTCCCTTTCTTATGTACTTTTCTGGCGTTGTTTTTAGTTGGCCTTTTCCCTTCCAAAAATGCTCTTGGAACAAAACTTTAATGTAATGTAATAAATCCTAAAATAGTATGAATGAAAACGGATGTTGTTTTATCAATACCTTAGCTGTGTAAATTTTAAAAGTGTCTTTATTTTACTTTTGTGCAGGTGATGAAACTTACCAGGACATCTTTCGTGATTTTTCTCAAATGGCATCAAATAATCCAGAGAAACTCAATCGTTTCCAGCAAGATTCACAGAAGTTCTGAGCCTTTTAAGAGGGGAAACTATGAAATTTGGTGAATTCCTAATGTGTACAACCAAAATCTCACCCCCCCTTTTTTTTTTACTGCTTTAATTCTGCTTAATTTTGGTGGACATTGAATTGTTTGGAAAAAAATGGTACCCATTCATTGGTATTTTTGTAAATGAAAACAGATCTCTCATAATTGGGAAAGGGAGAAATCCACTATAGTTCCTCTTTTATTTAAGAAGAAAAAAGCCTATTAATGGGTTGTGCTTTTATATAAAGTTGTATCCAGATCTAGATCATCATCTCTTAAGTTCTGAGATGCTACACTCTTAGGCCCCTGCACCCTTTGCCATGGGTGGTACACGGTTCCCCCGGAAACATTCAGTCACTATGCCTGCATCAAGTGGGAGCCAGTTCTCTTACCTGTATCAAGGATGTTTCTTTTCTATAGCTTCCCTGATAGTTATATGTGTGTTTTCTGGTAGCTTAGCTTTGGTACCCACGGTATGTGATGTAATTGCGAGGATTAGTGAGGATGCTCCTCATTTGCTCAGACACGCCATTGCACTTCCGGATTTGACAAACATGGCTGCTGCACAGTGGACCACATGTTAGTCTTTAGACTCATTTCATCTTACGGTGCAGAGGAGCGCTTACTTTTTCTTCTGTCAATCACCACAAGACTCCCAGCTTGGTTTTTATTGTTGGGTTGGTTTCCTAAAACCTTGACAGATCATCAGTGCAATAAAACGATTTCAGAAGTTGACTATTGCAAAATTGGGCTTTCATCAAAACAGGGTGATTTCAAAAATAATGTAGGGCATTTTTATATTTGGAATTTATCCATTTTAAGATATATATATATATATATTTACTGTTACTCCTGGTGGAAGATGTAAAGGAAGAAAAGCTAATTTTTTTTCTGTTTATACTAAAATTTACCAGCAATAAATTCCTTTTATTTTTTCTACATTTATCTTATTTACTATACAACAGTATACATTCTTTTAAATTGTATCCTGTATATAGCTTTAGAATTAAGTAAAATATGTCATTGACCTTTGAGTTCCAAAATTATGAATATGTGATACAGTTTGGTCAGATTCCATCTCTGATTGACATGTCTTGTCAGAGTATGGAATGAATAAGTAATTACCTTGTGGTTCATTTCCAGCACTGTTGATGACGTTCAGTCTTTTAGAAATTATTTGTAAGTAGCATTGATACTCAGCTTCACAGAAACATTTTTAAGTGTATATAAAATTATAGTTAATTAAATAAAAATTTTTAACGTTTTCCCCACAGTATGTAGAGCCTTACTTTGATTGAATATAAAATCAGAATCTAAGCAGAAATCATATGGAAATAAATTCACAACACAGATATGGCCCTATTGTTCAGTCAGATTGCAAGCATATAAAGCTTAGTAAGTCACACACATAGGGATAAAGAGCTCTTGTGATTTGTTTCTGAGGAAGTGCACACTTCCACAGGGTGAAAGGAATTTTGTCTCTCCTGTCTCACCTCAAGCTTGCAGACCATCTGGCCTTGTAGGTATTTTGTTAAAGACAGAAGTCTAACTTTAACTGGTGTGTATTTTACAATTATTGTCCTAAAACATGTTCAGGGAGGACCAGGCTACAGAAGGGCAGACAGCCCGCCTTTCTTCCGCAGTGCTCATTCTCGGTGACTGCCGGAGCCCCTGCCTGTCTGGAGGTGCTGATGGGCTTCCCTGTGGTTCAGCTGCCAGGAGACTGTCCCCCGCGCCTGCCTGCCTCCCTGCCTCGTGTCAGAAGTCCTTGGTGTAGCGGTCAGTAGTGTCTGCTGCCCTTTAATGGCTAGTGTTTTTGAAATAAGCCTTAAAGATTCAAGTGTATTTGAAATGCCTTAAAGATTATTGTGGTTCTGAGTATCATTAGAAGAAGCTACACCGTTTCGTATTGCATGGAGGCTGGAATGCAAGAATATATTTCTACGGCTTACTTAATTTCCTCAACGTGCTGAGAAATTGAATAGCAGAAAGGAATGGAATAGAGCAAGGCTTTAAATTCATAGTTACAAAGTAGCGTGGCTTTTAGATGAGTTTTGCTGTATTCTCTACTAGCTCTATGTGGCCTGTTGTGAAGTCTTCTGTGTATTAGGAGAGAGGAGTATACACAATGCCAGGCTGCTCTTTCTGATTGCTCTGTTTTCTCTCCAGGACAGACATGCTGAAAATAGTGTGATTCTTTATTATTAGTCTGTTCACTCTTTTTCATGCTCTCAGTAATGTAAAAATTGTATTACTGCCAAGATAAGAATAGGGGCGCTATGAAGATTCATAAAATGCAGGTTTAACATGGGCATAGATAAAGGTGATTGAGTAGCTGTTCACCAGGCCTCATTGCAACACTTACATGTTTAAGGTTTCCAAGAGTTGAAGTTTATTCCTTTTTAAAAGTTTCCAGCATTACAGTGTGCCTGATCAGTTGATGCTGGTGTTCGCTGTTGTGGAGGGAACTTTGGTGTTTACTGCCCCCAAAGTAATCCAGCTTGCAACTTGTACTTTAGAACGTGATAGGTGCATTTTGGGAAAAAAAAATTATACATTCACATTTTAGAGAATTTAAGTTTGTGATCATGTTAGCAGTATTTAAAAATAAAATTTTCTGCATATTAGATATGATCATAAACCAAGTTGTTTTATTTAAAACTAAACTCTCTACCCACTTGGAATAATTGAACATTCCTAGACCACTCATTCTCAAATTTTTTTGTGTGGTTGCATTTTGACCATGGCTAGACTTTTTTTAAATGAAATCTTATGTCCATAATAACTTCAGTTTATATCCTTCTTGGATCCAGGGCTCCTCACAAGTGAAAGGAGGAGACAAAGGGAAACTCTAAAAGCTCCCCTCGTGTGTGTTTCATGACTTAGAGTGTTCTTCACACTACCTTTCCTCACCTGCTGCTCACAGGACTCCTAGATCCTAACCACGAGCATCAGCCTCATCCGTCCGAGTCTCCGTCCGAGCCCACTCCTCTCGTTTACAGAGAGCGTCACTTCCTTTGCTAGTTGGAGGCCGAGCTGACCCCGTGACCCAGGTCTGCCGTAGCTTTGAAGCACTTGTATCATGGAAGGATTTGAAATCGCTGTAAAGCAGCAGCTTTCCCTATGTTTGATAAGAAACTCCAAATACTCTGGAGAACCTCAAGATGAAGTTTGAGGGACTAGATTGGAATTTGAAAGCATCAAATTGTAGAAAAGTCTCCAGATTTTACAATAGCAAACATTAATAAGAGCAAAGTATTATAAAGTTACACTCATCATTTATTAACTTTTTGATGTTTTCAAATGAAACATAACCATGGAAGGGACTTGGATTCAGTTTGGCTGAGTCCTGACACCTAGAAGGATGATTTTTGTGGGTGTCTTTTCCTGTTTACATAGAGGGGGATCATGTGGACAAAGAGAGATTGAATTAAATACAATTTTTCTTTGCATTGCTGTTCTCACTACCTTACTTTCTAGATTTTTCTCATTCTCCAGTTTTATTTTGGGTTATTAATTTTTAACAGGGAAAGCTTGCTGCGCTATCAAGGTTGTTCACACCATTTAATATGAAGGCTAAAGGTTAACTTTTGGAAATGACCAGCTCCTTTTTAAATATCTGTTTACGTGCATATTTCTGGATCATTCCGGTCATAAAGACTGATCACGTGTACTATTTCTTGCTACCTGTGAAAAGGATTTTAAGAATATGTATAACCAACACTCCATTAGTTTTTATTAGTGTGTAGAAGATTTGGATCTAATTCCTGAATGTAGTTTTACTGTAGTTTGTCATTGTAAATGGGGCAAAGCACATTGTCTTTATAGTTCTTCTAAAATGTACATTATGTAAGAATTGTAAATATACTTGATTACTTTGTATGCTGAAAATTTACAATAATAAGTCAATAAAAATATCTCACTTCTTGCACAGTTACTTGTATAAATGCCCAGACTTCTTTTGAACTATGTGCTAGCCAGGCTAACATCTGTTCTAGTTAAGGTCCAGTCTGCTTCTCTGACCCTTCCAAATAATGGTGGTCCATGTTGATCCTGTTCGCTGATTACTTCCATTCAGAAATCCATTTTGATCCTTTAAATATTTCCTTCTCTCTAATTCCAGAGATGCAGCAGCCCTGCTTCATGAGCTAAAGGCCACAAGAGACTTTCTGGGCTCTTCCCTGCCTCTCCCCATTGTAGCTGGCATGTTTGTTGGAGTGCCTGTCTTGCCAACACACCCACACTCTGTCCTTTCCGTAAACAACACCCTGCTCCTGTGTGAATGGGTGAGGGGAGGAGAGCTGAAATGGGGAACTAGATGTGAATGAAGCTCGGCTCTACTTCTCATTTGACATTTAGTGGAGAGCAGATGCAGACTCCTGAGTGATCTGCCGTCTGAACCCGTGTCTCATTTTCAGAGCAGTCTAAAGAGAACCCACAGCAAGTGTTTTAAATGAAGGCAAACAGCCTGTGTCTTTCCTTAATTGCAAAAAACAGTGTGTCTTCACTGCCAAAATAAAGGATAAGTAACTGAAAGGGCTGGGTGCTTTTAATCTCAGCACGTTGGGAGTCAGAAGGAGGCGGGGGAGTTGGAGGCAGCATGAGCCTGACTCCACACAAGCAAACAGTCAGTAACGTCACTCAGATAACAAGACTAAAGTAAAAGAAACATCATCTATAATTCTGTCACCTTCCTGTGCTGTCCAAAGTGGAATCCACTAGCGGCAAGCCGTTTTTTATTTCGTGTGCTTATGTGTGCATGCTTATGTGTTTGTGGGTGCGTGTATGTGCAGGTGCAAGTGAACACGTGGATGTGGAGAACAGTGCGTCCTCGGGCGCCATTCCTCTCAGGCACAGTTTACCTTGTTTATTTGGGGAAAGGCCTCTTGTTGGCCTGGGGCTTGTCAGTTAGGCTAGGCCCGCTGGCCAGTGAGCCCCAACGATCTTACCTCTGCCTCCCCAGTGGCAGTGCTGGGATTACAAGCATGTGCCACCATGCCTGACTTTTTGACTTGGGTCCTGGTGACCAAACTCAGATCCTCCTGTGTTTGTGTGGCAGCCACTGTATTGCCTGAGCTGTTTCCCAAGTGTGCACAAGTCCCTGTTAATCAAAATCGGGCAACAGCAAGTTCAGTTTTCAGTCATAGTGCCCCATCTGGAGAGCTCAGGAGCCACAGTGCCTAGTGACTGCTGTTCTGGACAGGTGGGTTATAGATTAAGTTCTTTTTGGCTGCTGCTGGCGAGGAAGCTGCCGCCGTGGTATAGAAGCCCTTCTAGACCTTTGTGTCTTTGTGCACTCCTACAGCTGACAGTATTGCTCTGTGATCTTCTTTGACTCAGATGGGGGTATTTAAAAACCTTGGTGAAAAACTTCAAGGTACCAACGTAATTTCAGTAGTCATGGGCTCATGGCAGCATGGCTTTCGATTTCAACTCCCACCGACATTTCTCCTTTTCTGGATTTTTTTTTTTTCTTTCTGAACCAAATTCAAAACATTTCACCAGCAGATCATTCAGTGTGAATCTCTGAAAGGATCTTGTGTAACGCTGTATTCCCTCCTTAAATTGCACAGAACTACCATTTTTCCAGTTATCTCAAATATGGTTTTCCCAGGTCAGTCCACAAATGTTCACACAATGCAGTTGGGTAAATGTCTCTTAAATTTACATGTTTTTCTCTACATTAAAAAAATTATCCACATGCAGTTGCTGAATACACCAGTTGTTTGTGTGTTTATTTTTGTTTTTGAAACAGCCTCGAACTCGCTCTACAGACTAGGCTAGCCTTGAAATCAGAGATCTATCCACTTACCTCTGAATATACCACTTTCAATGACTGCACTATATTACTTGCCTAAGCATTTCATTGACGATTACTCAGTACACATCTTTTAATATCATAAATCTAGCTCTTAGAGCTAAATATTTTATCTTGAGGAGGTAGGACCTTGGTCACACAGAACCACAACCATACAAGGCAGCCTGAAGCCTACTAGCTAGCTCTGAACTCAGGCACTCTGCTGCCTCAGCTTTCCAAGTTGCTGGGATTATAGGGTACCACCCCTGGCCTCTTATGACTAAATATTTTAGTATGTTGTTATTTCCTTAGGATACATTTCTAGAAGTGAAAATGCTGGTTTGACTGGTAAGGATTTTTAAGGCTTGTTTAGTATATTGGATGCTTTTCAGTAGTGGAAATATTTTGATTAAAAACATAGTATCTAGCCGGGCGGTGGTGGCGCACGCCTTTAATCCCAGCACTCGGGAGGCAGAGCCAGGTGGATCTCTGTGAGTTCAAGGCCAGCCTGGGCTACCAAGTGAGTTCCAGGAAAGGCGCAAAGCTACACAGAGAAACCCTGTCTCGAAAAACAAAACAAAACAAAAAAAATAGTATCTAGAGTCTATTTAAGAAAGATGGTCTAGGTAGTGTCTAGGTGGCTGTATAGAATCACTAAGGATGGTTCAAGCCCGTACACTAGATGAAGGTGTTTAGAGACTATAATCCGTGGTCTGAAGTAGATATGGAATGTGCTCTACGGGAAAGACCAGCTGTTTAGTATCTGGTGAGAAATGTATTTTGGCCAAAGTTAAACTTAATCCTGGAGTTACTGTGCATATCAGGATTTTTGTCTACATGGGCATATTATGATACACCCAAGCACATACATTTTAGCTGGGAGAAGGGCACACATCAGCTGCTGGCAGTATTTTTTACTTGCTGTTTTCCTGGCTAGAAGGCATGCTGTATAAGGGGAGGGGCTTGCTTTCTTCAGTGCTCTATCCTGGGTGAGCTTGCGCTCGGGGTCCGCAAGTACGCCAGGGCAGCTTAATAACTCGGTGGCTGCCACGGTTCCACTGCTGTGGTTTTTGTCAGTAGTATACTTCCGGGAACCACAACTTTCAATTTTCCTCATGGGCATAGAACAAGGCATGATGGGCTACCACTTGGGGAGGAGATATTTTAGCATGTTATGATCTTTTTAGGGTTAAATTCCTGAGATGAGAGTGGCTGCTTTGGCGAGTTGAGGTTCATTCAGTGTAGCAGACATCAGGCCGTGGAGATTTTGTGCAGAGTATTTGAGTACTTACTGACTTCTTAGGTAAAATTTAAGTTGCTTCATTTCTTTTGCATGAATTAAAGGACTCGATGTCTGAAAGAAAATAAAGCATTAGTTGAAAAAATGTAGAATAAGTGTCTGAAAGAAAGACCCTGCATTGATGGTATGGGTGGGGACTAAAAAGCACAAATTGCACAATTACATTATTTAGACAGGCAATATTAGAGATTTGGGGTAGTATGTATAAATACCCCAGAAAAGTTATGGTTACTAAATTTTTTATGTCTGTTGGATATTTACATTCATTTTGATACATTTAATGTCTCTGGAATATCATTTATTCCGTGTGAGCCACTTAAAAAAAATCTATTGTCTTTCATGTCTGGTGGTAGTAATATAAAGCTCTTCACTTTATATCCCGGCATAATCGTTCTCAGAGCAACCAAATAACTGCTGAGTGTGTAATAGTTTGCAGTGATACAGCTGGCCTGGACTTCCCATCTTATGTCTCCCAACCTTGGAGGCTTTGGAAAATACAGTGCAGAGCTTGATTTATGCTTTGGGAACTTGTAAATACCTGCATATCATGGGGTTGTGGGCATCAGATGACTACCAACTGGTCATTTTGCCATGTGGGGTCCCTCGGCCTATTTCAGACAGTGGATGCTTTTCAGCTCCAATGGAAGGGCGGAGGTGGAAATGACTGTGATGTTGGGACAGCCATCCACACGGAAAGAGCAGCATGTCCTAAGCGTGGACTTTTCGTGCATTCTCACCTCTGCCTCTTTCAAGCATGCAACTATTGGTGTATCGTCAAGTCTTAGAAATTCATTTGGAGTTAATAAATTTTTGTCCTTCTAGTATTGTCTGACTGGTTAGGGTTAAAATGGCTACAGGCTAGTTAGGCTACTTCAGTATGCCCCAGTTAAAAGTTTTCAAAAAACTTTCTGTAACAAAACAGGCTTTCTGTTGAGTGTTTGAAGCCTAT
>CABHPH010115188.1:0-15904 GCA_902168325.1 Peromyscus nudipes
ACTCAACCATAATTTTCACTATACCAGTATAATCAGGATCAATCACTCCTGGGTGTACTTTAAGACCTCTTAAGGTGGTGGAGGATCTCCCTATCAGAAGACCCACCGTGCCTGATCTCAAAGGGCCTCTAAAGTCAGAATCTACCAATTGAACTCCCATTTGTGGGGTCAATACAAGCCTGGTGGTGGCGTGGAGGTCCAATCCTGCTGAACCTGTAGTGGCTCTCCGCGGTTCCTCGGATGATGAAGGGTTGGCCACTGTTCCGGTTGCCATTCCTGGCTGTAACTCTCCACTGCCCCATATATTTGCGGGCCCTGGGGACGGGGGCCCCACTGCCCGTTTTTTGGATAAGTCCCAGATCTCATTACTGATATTGGTTGCCCATTGATGTCTCTAACTGACCTGCACTCATTTACCCAATGTTTTCCTTTTCCACACCTTGAGCACAACCCTGGTTGCATAGGGTGTTGTCCCCTTCCTGCTTCTGTATTCCTACCTCCTTCTGGGCAATTACGCTTTAAATGACCCGTTTTTCCACACCTGAAGCAGGCTCCATAATTAGTATTCCCAGTTCCCTTTTTTGCTAGCTGGATGACAGCTGCTGCCAATCCAGTATTGGATAATGGTCCACCCAACTCTCTACACACCTTCATCCATACTTCAAGGCCTTTTGATTTATAAGGAGTTATAGCAGTTCTACATTCTTTTGTACATTGTTCATAAACTAACTGCTTTATGAGTGGCATAGCTGCATCAGGGTCTCCAAAAATTCTGCCTGCGGCCTCAACCATACGAGCAACGAAGTCTGAAAAAGACTCCATGGGACCTTGAAGGATCTTAGTAAGATTACCGCTCACTTCTCCCTTATTGGGAAGGGCTTTCCAGGCTTTTATTCCAATTTTGTTAATTTGCTCATAAACCTGAACTGGATAGCCGGTCTGTTGGTTAGCGAATCGACCTTGCCCAAGCAGCATATCTCTATCCCATGCCGGATTACCTGCAGCAAGATTGGCGGCTGCCTCCTCATTAGCAAATTCAATTAGAAAAGCCCTCCAATCTAGATACTGACCTGGAGACAAGCAAGCACGTGCAAGCCCACTCCAATCAGTAGGAGTCATACAATGTCTATTCAAGGCCTCCACCTGAGCTACAGTAAATGAAGCAGTAATACCATATGTACGTACAGACTCTGCCAGGGACTTAATTACCTTAAAGTCTAGCGGCTCATGGTATCTTTGACCTTGGTTATCTTGAAATACTGGGTAGGCTGATAGCATTTCCGTTCTGACTGCCCTCCATACTTCCGGATTAAAGGAGGTGACTGCAGCACTACCCCCACAGGGTGTCTGCGCAGCAGGTTCACAGTACGGTGTAACACAAGCCTTCCTCTCCTGTTGTTTTCTGTCCTTTTCCTTTTTTCGTTTATAAACTCTAACGTTTTTCACCTGTTCTGTAATTGGTCTTACCTCTTCAGATTCACTAGATTCAGCCCTTTCCGACTCTGACAAGTCGCTTTCAAGCTCACTTTCAAGCTCTGAAAGACTAGGGTACAACCTCTTAATCTTTTCTCCCTTTTTACTTTCCATTTTATCTGTTAAGGCCTTTTCTGATCTCTCCCTTTTTAAGATTTCTAATGCAGTTTGTCCCTTTTCAACCGCTTCACTACATCTCTGATCCTCAAAATAACTTCTCACTAGCTTCCACACTGGTCTTAAGAGCAGCTTATTTAGAGCCAAAAAAATTGACGAAGAAGCGCCCATAATTGTTCCGAGCTAGAAATTAGTAGTTTCACCTTCCTTTTTTTTTTTTTTTTCTTTCCGCTTTTACTGCGGCCTCTTGAATCCCGCTCTCTCTTTAATTACAGAGAAGAGTAATCCCCGCTCTAGACGCGGGTCCCCACTTTACCTGAGGACTATTCCCCGCTTTGGACACGGTTCCCCACTTTACCTGAGGATTTCCCGGTATACCATACCCTGATTGCAAGAAGTTCTGGGCTCACTGGTGAGGGGTTCCCCGTACGGGCCACCAATTGTCGCGCCCCACTCGTCCAGCAAGGAGGACACAACACCGAGCTCTTCTTCTTGCAGTTTATTCAGGCCTTAATCAATCTTCTGACTTCTAAAAGTTCCCATCCCATTCATCCATTATCCCTCGGGCAAAGCCTCTCCCGGCCTTATATAGGCTCTGGGCAGCCAACCCCAGATCACCACGTGGGCATTGCCCAATAGGCTCAAGCATGCGTAAGCAAGCCACAACCTCTGCTATAATTGTTTACCACTGGGAGCGCTCACCTCGGGATGGTGGAAGGCGATAACCAGCGCCACCTGTAAGGCGTGGCTACACGCAGCTCCCTACAGAATATATTCAACATATGTAAAACAGACATTAAATATGTGGTCTTCTAGAAAGAGAATCATGCCAGATGACTGGAATCAGCTAATTTTAGCTGTATTAGAGCACAGCCAGCAGTTACAATGGAAAATCTGGTTTAGAGAAGAAGCTAAGGCCCCAAACAATTAGGTAGAATTAGAGGTTTTGAGGTATCCCAAGATCAAATTCTTGGTGAGGGCCATTTTGCTGATTTAAATGTACAGACTACTTTGTGAAAGGTCTTATTAATAAAAAACTTGGAGCAAGATATTGGGGTGAAAGCTGAAGGATCAGAAAAACAGGACAAGTCACAGCCAACCTCACCTCACGAACTCCTCAGCCAATCCTGTTTCCACAAATCCTCAGACTGAAAGCCTCAGAGTCCTCACCCTGAGGGTCACAGTCGAACTGCTGCTTAGTTCCTGTCTCCTCATGCCTTATATACCATTCTCCACCCAGTCATCTCACTTCCTAGTATTAAAGGTGTGTGTGCTTTCCAAGCAAAGTCATGAGATCTCAAGTGCTGGGATTAAAGGCATGTGCCACCATGCTTAGCTCTGTCCCTAGGTGGAGCTCTGCCTCCCAAGTGATAGGATTAAGTGTGTACTACCACTGTTTGACCTCTATGTCTAATCTAGTGGCTGGCTCTGTCCTGTGATCACCAGATAAGTTTATTAGGGTACACAATGTATTTGGGTATACAATATATCACCACATTTCCCTTTTTGTCTAAAATAATAAAAAGATTATAACTAATATAATAAAAACTATGTACAACAAGTACAATAAGTATATACAATCAAGAATTACATTAACAATGCCCAGTCCATTAACATTTGACAAATTCAAACAAAAAATTCCCTTATTTATCCTATCTTGGTGAGTCTAAAATGTTGTACCTAAATCACGTTATACCCTAACTAGTATTACCAACCAAAGACTATCTTTTGATGTCTTTCAAACTTATACACTTTGTACCTCTTCAGTGAGTAACAAGGAAAACTATAACTATCCAATCTTCAACTACCTCAGAGACCTAACAAGGAAATTAATATTAACTGAGTAAGCAAGAAGTGCAAACAAGCAACTTTCAAAAAATTTGAGAAATGACAGAAACAGCTGGCTGCCTGGACAGTCACCCAAGATTTCCCTGCAACATTGGGGCATCCACCTACAGCATACAGGCCTAGCATATCTGACAGACTCATCTGTGCAGCAGGATATTCTAAAGGACCTTCCAACCTTGTCTTGGCAGGGATCAGCAGTCCTTCCTTTTGTGTAATGCTTGTCCATTTAGACAGCATACTATCAGCTGTAGAGGTAAGGGCACTTAATTGCAGAGTGGCTAACTTGCCACAATGAAAGTAAACTCCATAAGGAGTTCTTCAATGCCCATCATCTTCTCTGAAGTAGATTGGTGCTGCCAGGAGCAGACATGTCACATTGTGATAAAAAAAAAAAGAATCTATGTTATTAAAACATCTTAAATGCCATATTTTGTAGATCTCTTAAATGTTTGAAGATGAACTGTCTATCTAAAATGTATCTCTGTTTGACCTTGAAAACATACCTAATACGACTACAAGTTTGATTGTAATGACTATTAATTTTCATTTATTTGTATCCTAATTAGTTGGTAATAATAACTTTCAAGGACTAGCAATTTGTATTACATTGTTAACTGAACTTTAAAGGCACAATACCTTGAACAAGATTAGAAATATATGTACAGTATTTTCAAACAAAATCAATTTCACATTTGTATCAATATACATAATTTGTATAAAATATACAAAAATCCAATCCAATGTAGAATAATTTAAACTAGTAGTTGCTTTTTAAAAGTAGATTCAATAATCTATCTTTTTTTCTTATCATATCCATATTCTCTCTTTTTTCTTTTCAGAGTAGATTCAATAATGTACCTTTTATCTTACCATATCTACATCCTCTTTTTTTCTTTTCAGCATAGATTCAATAACTTGCCATTTATCATATGATTTCTATAACTTTTTTCAGAATACATTCATTAATCTACCTCTTATCTATATTTGCTTTTTTTTCTTTTGTTTTCTTTGTTTTTCAAACAAGAACCCTGAATCTAATCTCCTTTGTTTAGCTTTTTTCCTGGCCATTATCAATTAACAACTTCTAACCAAACATCCTAAACAATCACAATTATCCATAACCCATTGAATGACCAAAAACTACCCACCCCACCTCTTTGAAATGTGGGCATCTTGTTCTTAAAATTACTTCCTGTTGATTTAGGGCAACAGCATCTTTAGGGTATCTTGAAAAGAAAAATTTGGGGTTAATTGTCAAGTCCTTGGAGAGGTAGCTGTATCATGTATTGTCCAGTCTCTACATTATACAAAAGTGCAGGGATTGTCTCAAGTTCTTGCTCAAGTAGTCTGTGAGGCTAGGTCATCTCAGCTAGCCATCTCAAAATTGTCCTGAGCAGTTTGTAGCCAAAAAGCGATCGTTGGGTGGTGTTTGTCATCTTAGTGATATTATCATTGTCCTGATGGAATTGTCATTGTGGGGTCCCATCATCTTTTTGGAGACTTCAAAGTTGCTGTCAGGCCTACTGACGGTTTCTTGCAGAAAACTGATAGAGACTCAAACCCAAAATCATGTACAGAAAGCTAGATGAAGCCTGTTTTTCTAGAATTAGTTAGTACTGTATATGACCATTAGCATCATGACAAAAGTTTTAAATATATGCATAAATCTTGTAATTTTTGATATAAAATTCATACCTTAAGAAAAGTTTTAAAGAGTCAAAATAAAACCAAAGAATTATGAGATTAGTGGCAACAGAATATTCCCTTAATTTGGGGGTTTCTTCTGTCCTATATCAGGTGGCTCTTCTCACATGAAACAGAGATTTTGCATTTTCTTTTAACAAGCATGCTTGGGTTTAGAGAAGGAGAGAGCCATTCTCCAACTCCAAAGCCAGCTTTAATTTTTAATTGAATTGGGACTACAAAAAGATCGTTTGCATTATATGTCTGTAAAGAATAGCAGAAACAAACGTTTAGGACTTAGGAAATTTTATCCTGTTAGATATGTGATATACGAATAGGCCAATTTACTCTTTTTCTTTAGACAATTTTTCTGGATGATTTGTCCTTTTTCTTCAGATGTCTCATTTGTCCAGTGTTCTTCAGATTCCTTAGTATTTATTCTCCTGAAAGACAAAAATAAAAACCCTTCCCCAACCCTAACTTTCGGGAGGTTCCCTTTAGGCAAGTTATATCTGATTAAATGAAAAGCATTTGTTAGTGGTATAAGTAAGTTAAAATTGAATGGTCATGCTGGTTGATGAACTATCACCTCTTCTAATTAAGAGGTCTATCTTGTTCAAATTGAACCTTTATCCATTTTGATCGTATCCATAGCTTTTCTTCTCCTGTAGAAACAAAAGCAAAACCTCATCCCCAACATAGTACATATCTTGGCTTCCATTCTGAGGTCAGTGCATCTTTAAAGTATACAGGCTGATTTAATTCTGTGGTTTTTTTTCTATTAGCCAATGTCTCTCTACAGCTGTTGTTCCTTTCTCATTAGCACTGAGAAATTCAAAGTTAATAGAGCATTATGTAATCTATTTCTGGAGTTTTTTGTTATCCCTTTCTGTTTATTTAGCATATCCCTTAGAGTTTGATTTGATCTTTCTATGACTGCTTGGCCTGTAGGACTGTGTGGTATACCTGGAATATGCTCTATATTGTAATAAGCAAAAAATTGTTTCATTTTACCAGAGACATATACTGCAGCATTGTCAGTGCTAATTTATACAGGTACACCCATGATGGCCATAACTTCTTGTAAATGGGTGATTAGAGAATCAGCCTTTTCAGAACTCAGAGCAGTCACCCATTGAAATCCTGAATAGGTATCAATGGTGTGTTGTACATATTTCAATTTTCCAAATTCTACAAAATGGAATGTCCATCTGCCAGATTTCATTCCTCTAAGTGCCCTTTGGGTTACATCATGCTATTGACATGATGTGTTTTTATGAAATTCTGAGTCCTCCAGCACATTTCCTATCAATAGTTTATCGATCTCATCATTACCTTGTGCTAGAGGGCCTGGCAGACCCATATGGGATCAGATGTGAATTATATATAAGGGATGATTCATATTCCTGATTATTTCTTGTAAATGAATAAATAGTGAAATTAATTCTGACTCATCAGGGATAAGTTCTGCAGTTTCAATATGTAAGACCACTCTTTCAGAATACTGAGAGTCAGTAACTATGTTGAGAGGTTCTGAAAAATCCACTAATACCATCAGAATAGCATATAATTCTGATTTTTAGACAGAATTATAAGGACTTTGAACCACTTTACTTAAGTTTTCTGATTTGTAACCTGCCTTTCCTTATTTGATTGCATCTGTATAAAATGTAGGGGCTCCAGATATTGGTGTTCCCCATACAATACAAGGCAAGATCCAGTTAGCTTTCTTTATAAGTTTAATTCTATCACTTTTGGGATATTTGTTGTTACTCTCTTTCAAAAAAATTACTGCAAGCTCTTTACCAAAGTTCACTTTCTGCCCATAATTTGTCAATTTGATCATTAGTTAAAGGTACTACAATTTCTGCTGGGTCTATTCCTGCTAATTGATGAAGTCTCAATTTTCCTTTTAAAATCAAGTCAGAGGACTTGGGGGGGGGCAGTCTAGTCTGTTTGGTGTTCTATAGGCTTCTTGTATCTTCATAGGCATTTCCTTCCTTAAGTTGGGAAAGTTTTCTTCTATGATCTCGTTGAATATATTTTCTGTGCCTTTGAGTTGGTATTGTCCTTCCTCTATCCCTATTATTCATAGTTTTGGTCTTTTCATGGTGTCCCTCTGGATAAGTGAGACAGTTAATTAGCTTGAACTGTTTGGGAGGCCCCCAGGCAGTGGGACTGGGACCTGTCCTTAGTGCATGAGCTGGCTGTTTGGAGCCTGGGGCCTATGCAAGGACACTTTGCTCAGCCTGGGTGAAGGAAGGAGGGGACTGGACCTTCCTCCACTGAATCTACCAGGCTGAGCTGAATCCCCAGGGGAGTCCTTGCTCTGGAGGAGATGGGAATGGGGCGTGGGCTGGGGGAAGGGGGGGCAGGAGGAGGGAGGACAGGGGAATCCATGGCTGATATATAAAATTAAATAAAATTATAAAATAAAAATATAATAAAATCAAGTCAGAGATTTTTTTCCACATAAGTTTTTAATTTTTTACTCTGTTTATTTGGTAGAAAAATCAATTCCAATATAATATCTTCCCTCTGCATTGAAATTCCTATAGGGGAATGCTTAGAGAGTAAAATAACCAAAATGCAATCAAGCTTTGGATCCACATGATCCACGTGTGCATCCTCTATTTTCTTTTCCACCAAAGCTAATTCTTTCTCAGCTTCAACTGATAATTCTCTTGACTATTTAAGTCCTTGTCACCCTCTAAGGTTTTGAACAAATTACACAGTTCATCATTTTTTTACCCTAATAGCGGTCTATAGACTGGAAATGTCTCCGAAAAATCTTTGAAAGTCATTAAGAGTCCATAATTGATCTCTCCTAATGGGCACCTTTTGGGGTCTAATTTTTTGTAGACCTATTTTATATCCTAAATAATTAATAGAATCTCTTCATTTTATCTTTTCAGGAGCAACTTGTAATCTCCAACAAGGCAAAATTTTCTTTACTTCTTCAACCATTCTTTCTAAGGTATCTGCATTTGAATCAGCTAGTACAATATCATCCATGTAATGATAAATTATAGATTTAGGAAATTGTTTACATATTACTTCCAATGACTGTCATACAAAAATATTGGCACAGGGTTGGGCTATTTACCATTCCCTGTGGGAGAACATTCCATTGATATTCTTGATTGGCTGGAAATTACTATTATAAGAAGGTGTCGTGAAGGCAAATTTTTCTCTGTCTTTTTCTTGTAAGTGTATTGTGAAAAAACAGTCTTTTAAATAAATAACTATAAGAGGCCATACTTTAGGTAATGAAGTAGGCAAAGGAATTCCAGATTGTAGAGAGCCCATTGGCTGAATTACCTTGTTAATTGCTCTTAGATTTGTTACCATTCTCCACTTAGCAGATTTCTTGTTAATAACAAATACATGAGAATTCCAAGGGCTGGTTGATTCTTCAACATGCTGAGCATTTAACTGCTCTTATACCAGCTGTTCTAAGGCCTGTAGTTTCTCTTTTGTTAAAGGCCATTGCTCAACCCATGCAGGTTTGTCTGTTAACCATTTTAAAGGTAGGGCTGTTGGTGTCTTTGAAAGATCAGCAGCTGTTGTGCCCTGTTCTTGTACAAGAATCTATATGTACCCATATACTCTACAGGGTAATATCTCACTGCCCAACATCAATATCTCTTTAACTCTAGAATAGTTGTGGCCCCAAGTCAATTATAAATCAAGCTGGCTTTGAAGTTGAAATATGGCTCTCTCCTTCTCTAAATCCAAGTATACTGCTAAAAGAAAAATTAGGAGATTCTGTCTTATATCAGAAGAGACAACTGGTGTGAGACAGAAGAAAACAAATAACCTAGGGATCACTGTTGTCAAGATTCTATTTCTTTCCATGCTTATCCTTGATTTCTGGAAATCCTTCCTCAAATCACCCTAAATCCAAACTCTCCATTTTGTTATTAATAATGTTCAGGTTTTCCACAGTGAAAAATAAGTCTTCAAATAGCAATCTCTGAAGTCTCCAGAAGGAAGATGGGGTGCCACAACAACAACTCTACTCAATCCAGAAAGATGCCATTGTACCTAAGAACATCACTCAATGATCAGCTTTGGACTGAAAACACTTCAGGACAGTTCTAAGATGAGATGGTCCATCATACTACACTTCTAGCCAGAATCTCAGACAATCTTATTTGTTACTCTGAGAATGGCTGCAGACTGAAACAGATACTGGTAAGTTTTTTAAATATTCGCTTTCCACTAAGTTCTTTGAATTCTTTATAGTCACTATTGATATGATTTTGTCTGTATCATTCTAATTTCCTTACCATTTGATAAAATAACTTGTTAAAATTTCAGCTTAATGGTATAAATGTTAATGAAAAAAACTTAAGTAGGCTTCAAAATGTTCTTGGCTTGTTGCATTTCATGTTGAAAACTATATGAATATAAATAAGCACTATTGGAATTTAACAGCATGGCGGACATTAGCATCTGAAGGTTCTGCCCTGGATGCAGTTGAGAGTGGCTGTGCTAAGTGTGAGATGGAGCAGTGTGATGGCACTGTAGGCTTTGGAGGAAGTCCTAATGAACGTGGGGAAACCACCCTGGATGTGATGATCATGGATGGGTAAGAATGCTCTTCAGGACTTGTCTTTGCACTTTCATGTCAGGTTGGCTGATATTCAGGATTGTAGTCTGGCAAGAGCAAGGTGGAAAGATGCATTAGTGTGGCTACTCCTTGTTTATAGTGCTTGTCTTTTCTAAACACAGAGAGTTAACAAAAAAAAGGTCATCCTGATATTAGATTATCACAGCAAAGTAAGTGATTAAGTAGCTTTGACTGAAGAGAACCCCCAAATACAAAACCATGCCTCCAACCCAGTAATTCACCTGCCATCTACAAATGTGCTTTCAGTGACCTGGAGCCTGAAGGCCTCTTTTAAAAGCCATGTTTAAAATAAGGTGTTGAGCTATTTGGTCAATTGAGTTTCTGTTCTTTAATTTTGTCTGTGCTAACTACAAGGCTGGGGCTGCTGCAACCACAAGGGACGGCGACATACTACTCCGCTTTCTGCCCAGCTACCAAGCTGTAGAATATATGAGAAAAGGAGTTGATCCAGCCGTAGCTTGCCGAAAAGTGATTTCAAGAATTTGGAAACATTATCCAGGATTCCTTGGGGCTGATATATGTGCCAATGTGACGGGAAGTTATGGTGCTGCTTGCAACAAACTTCCAACATTTACTCAATTTAGTTTCATGGTTTATAATCCTCTACGAAGTCAGTCAACTGAAGAAAAAGTAGACTGCCTCTAATCTGTCTTGTCTGTCAGCATGTGAATTTAAAGAGGAACGAAACGAAGGCAGGAAAGTTACTCACTGACATCATGTAGTGGTCTTCATTTCTTTCAAGTTCATGTGTAAGTTAAGTGCAAAAATAAAGTATGTCACAATCACACACACAAAAAAGATACCTTTTTCCAAGAACAAAACTGCACATAGATAAATATTAGCTCATCTCACCCATAGATAAAGAAAAGAACCACTAACAATTAATTCCTCAACTCACCCCAGATTTTTTACACAAGACCCTAACTTAAGAGATTTACTACTCACATCCCTGGGATGATGTTTTAGCCATTTGCTAGTTACTGAGTTAAGGCAGTTACTTCTCACTGACCCAAGGAGATTGCCTACAAGGCCAGGCAGGTAATAGGTGCCAAGCTTCTTTCTTGTGCAAATTAAGTTTTAATTCCTCCTCAGCCAGGTGCTATTGCTAGATTTTCTCCTCAGCAATTACTCTGAGCAAAAGTGCTTTTACTAACCAAATACTAAATGCTCTGACATAGGTTGCTTAGCCACCTAGCATAGGTCCCCCTCCCTATCAGAAAACAGCTGCAGCCAGAATGGGTGGGAAAGTGGCACCGAAGACAGTTTACTTTCTTGTGACTTATTGACCCCTAACATTATACCTAGCCATTTCTAGATTATAGTTTGAGCACATAAATTCCCTAATTGATCTTAGCCTTTAGTTGAACCTATCAGAGAATTCCCCTTTAGTCACTCCCCTTTTGGGTTGTAATTGGGAGCTGACAATTATTGCTTTATGTGTGGATCCTTATCACCTCTCTCTGTGACCAGGAAAACTTCAAGCCTCGCATTGCTTTGCCAAAGCATTACTGCATGTGTATATATACTGGTTCTCTGAGAGTACTAGAGAGAATTGATGGAGAAGAACAAAGATGAGGATGGAGATGGAAAGAACTAGGTAGAATAATGAGAGAATAGCAGAAGGGACTGAGAGCAGGAGGGACTGAGAGGAGATAAGTAAGAGAACAGAAAAGAAACTGTGTAGATAAAATTGACTTAGAAGAAGAAAGTGAATGGACTCACGAACTCAGTTTGCTTAGATTTATTTGATATCCCTCAGATTAGTATCCTTAGCTGCTTATAGCATCTGTTCTGGATCCTAATAGAAATCCCCTTAAGGCAGTTACTAGGGGGAAATTCATTATTGCACTATACATTTCTACCTCTGTTTAAGATATTTTGTGTATTGTCAAAATTTTGAGGTCATTGTCCTTTTTTTCTATTTTCCATTTTCTTATGTGCATTGGTGCTTTTTCTTTTCTTTTTTTTTTTTTTTTTTTGGTTTTTCGAGACAGGGTTTCTCTGTGTAGCTTTGCGCCTTTCCTGGAACTCACTTGGTAGCCCAGGCTGGCCTCAAACTCACAGAGATCTGCCTGCCTCTGCCTCCCGAGTGCTGGGATTAAAGGCATGTGCCATCAACGCCCGGCTTTTTTAAACTTTTTTTTTCCCCGATTAATGATCGATATTGATCGATCAGTCATTGATTCGTTCGATCATGACGTCATCATTCAGTCGCAGGAACCGAACTCGCCACCTCTGCCACCGCGGGCCAGACGCCTAACCTCAGAGCCACCTCTCGGGTCGCTGTAAATTGCTGTTTTGCCACAGAACTCAAGTTACAGGCAGTTATGAGCTTCCATGTGGGTGCTGGGAATTGAACCCAGGTCCTCTGGAAGAGCAGTCAGTTCTCTTAACAGGTGAGCCATCTCTCCAGCCCCCAGGTCTTTTCTTGCTATGCTCACGTAGAACCAAGCATACTGTCACTTTACCTGGTTTCTCCTACTTCTGATTTATTACATTCATGATATTATGTCCTGATACTGCTGTCCATTTGTGGGGCTTTTCCATCACACAAAACAGAAATTCTGTACTTAGGAAATCATTACTCTATATTCCTTTCTTCTCCACCTTAAGATAACGTCTAATCTTTCTGTCTCTATGAATTTGTATATTCTGTATATTTCATGTAATACAATTCTATAGTATTTGTCCTTTTTTGAAAGAAAAAACATTTTATGTACAACTGCAGGAGAAATAATACACAGATAGCTTGAACATAAAAACAAATTATAATTCAAAAGTCCAGGGTTATTTGAAACTGGAAAATATTTTCTCTGTAGAAAATAGTAAAAATGATAACATTTCCCAATAAGCCCTTTTAAGCCAAATAATAGCTGAATAAATATTGATTAGATTCTGGGATACAGAAGAAACCTATCTTCATCTGTTCAGAGAGCTATGTTTTCTTAAGTTGTGTAAGTGAGATTCCTATTCATCTTCCCTTTCACTGTTTTGTGGTGAGCCACAGGAATATGAAATAGAAGTCCAGCTGTATATTATAAGCTATACCTTGACAAAACCAATGTCAGTAGAGTGGGAAGCCAATCAGCAAGGACTATTGGTGATATGCAGCTTAATATTCAGTTGCATTTTGCTATGAATTCCTTGTGCTTATTGTTAGTTATTTTGCGCTGTTACCCTGCAAGGAAATGTCACAAAACACGACAGAATCCGCTAATAAGAGTTTATTAAGATGAAAGGGACAGAGAGTGCCCAGGCCTGTGGGAAACACATGTGAGAGAAGAAGGAGCCGGGAACATGGCGCCGGCTTTTAAAGGCTGGGCGTGCACAGGTCGATGTAACTACTCCATACATGTGTGTAGATCACATGGCTACGTTGCGCACTTACGTAAGCATGCAAAGTCATGGATCCTGGTCACACGAGATGCCTTGACCCGGAAATGGCTATCTTGACTTGGAACTGGCTAGGCGGTAGTGTCCAGGTCTGCTGGGCATGCGCAAACATGCCCAACCGTCGGGGCGTGTTGTGAACCCATCACTCATAATTCTCCTAAAATGTATATGTGTGTGTGAATCTCCATTTCAAGGTACCTGGATAGTCACGTAGACAGAACTTTCTGTCTCTGAGCTCTAGGCCTCCTATTTAGCATTTGTTTTGTGTATCTGCCTTTTGCAAATACCCTCCTTGAGCTACTTCCTAAGATAGAGTCAACCCCAAACAAACCTTTAAAAGGCAAGCAAGGAACAAATAACTACCAGGCCATCTGTTAGACGCCTGAAACCCCCTCCAAATAAGATAACCTCTTAGATCAAAAGGGTTCCCTCTCAGCAGGCATTTGAAGCTGTGATGCAGATTGACTAGCTATCAATACTTCCCCCCCACCTCACCCTGTCAGGAAACTGGCAGCAGAGGAAAATAGTGACAGTTTTAACTTTTAGTGACCTACAGACTTTCACTACCCTATCACCTGTAAGTTTATAGCTGAACACATTTATGATAGACTCGTAATGCCTTGACCTAACCACAATAAGGATATATTTCTAGCACATAAATTCCTTTTCTGATTTATTTCAATGGCTAACTGACTTCACTCTTATCTCCCCCCTTTTGGATTGCAAATAAAATTGCCAGGAAACCTCTAGCTGGGACCCCTACAATCTTGTGCTGTACACAAAACATAAAATGTTACTGCTTGGGATAGGCTATAGACCAGTCCTGGGAGAAGGGGGTTAGAATGAAAGGAACCAAGGAAATGAAGACATTGGAGAGATTTTAACTTGTGATTGAATGATGGTGACTGACACTGACAAATAAATGAATTGAACGAAAGAGCTCTGAGCAACTGGATTCATTCCTGCGATGATGGTAGCGTCTCTCCTGAGCCCCTGGAATTGTATAAATTTAAGGCTGGACCCTTAAATATTATACAAAACTGTTTGATTTATGGCAGACATTTTTCAATAGGCTAATCCATAATCTAAAAGATTTTAGCCTCCCCTCCTGAAAGTACAGGCAGCATATTCTTTCATCAGCTTGATATGGTACAAATTCTTATCCTAATAGTGAAATGTTTCACTAAAGCTTGACCAGTGATTGGGCAAAACCAAAACTTACTGTAAGTTACAGTCATCCTAGGGTTCCCTCTGCTAGGTAGCCTCCCTGGATCTGTGGGTTGCAGTCTGATTGTCCTTGGCTTTATATCTAGTATCGATTTATGAGTGAGTACATACCTCAGGACCCAGCCATACCACTCTTGGGCATATACCCAAGGAATGCTCAATCATATTGCAAAGATACATGCTCAACTATGTTCATAGAAGCATTATTCATAACAGCCAGAACCTGAAAACAACCTAGATACCCATCAACTGAAGAATGGATTAAGAAAAATATGGTACATATGCACAATGGAGTACTACTTAGAAGAGAAAAACAATGACATCATGAATTTGCAGGAAAATGGATGGAGGTAGAAAATATCATCCTGAGTGAGGTAACCCAGACTCAGAAGGACAAACATGGTTATTGTCCTTATATGGTACTTCTGCTTACAGACTGTTTACCTTGTTAATCTGAAGCTTTAGTCCTTAAATTATTTAGGTATAGAAGACTTAAAGATTTATAGTCACCCATGCTTGTCATTTCAATAGTTATGTTAATTAGGTTCTCCAGATTTACAGATACATATGTCAAATGGATAGGTAATCTTCAAATACTTCATAGACCTAGAGAATATGGCATTTAAATGTTTTGATAACTTAGAATTCTATTGACATGTTATAGCTACAGCTACTTGAGGTCTCTCCAGCTCTGCTGCTGAGTCAGATGGACCTCAGATGGATGGAGAGGCCCTAAATAACTCATAATAGTGCAAAGACTCTTTACTTTTGCATTGGATTTGGTCTTTTGGTGGTTTGGGGGGAACTAGGTACAACAGTCTTAGCAAACTAGCCCATGGGGAAAAAAACAAACAAAACAAAACACAGCTGGCCTAGTTAGGTTCAGTCCTGTTGTAACACGGGATGGCCATGTCAGAAACTCCCACAGTAAATAAACAGAACCAGAACCACTGAAAGGGAAATATCAGTAGCCATCTTGACAGATGCCACCTCCCCCCACCCCGCCCCCTGTCCTCTAAAGGTATTTGCTGACCAGTAGTTTTAGAACTGACCAGAAGTTGAACTCATGGGAAGATAAGGCTGAAACAATAAATTTATATATCCTGAACTTGGTAAAACAGGATATGGGGATTAGCACTCAACTGAACAGAAATTGAACTTATGGGAAAATAGGACTGGAACAATAAATCTAAATGTATATATCATGGGTTCAGCAAAACAGGACAGAGGGAGTAAAAATTTATGTCTTTGTAGATAACCTGAATCCTGTTAGCTGTCAGTAACCTCATGCTTATAGTTCAGCCAGAAACTTCAAAGAACTATCACTCCTACCCCCTTGTCCAATCCCAATATATGTAACTCTCTGGATGTAAACATTTCCTATATAAATCCCTTAAAGTGAGTGCTCGGGGCCATTCTTTTCCACCCACTATGTCCAGTGTTTGGAATACAGACCAAGACCCCAGCTTGCTTTGTTAGTAAAAAAAAAAAAAAAAAAAAAAAAAAAAAAAAAAAAAAAAAAAAAAA
>CABHPH010115188.1:15914-29672 GCA_902168325.1 Peromyscus nudipes
AAAAAAAAAAAAAAAAAAAAAAAAAAAAAAAAAAAAAAAAAAAAAAACCTCTGTGTGCTTTCATTGGATATTGGCTCTGTGGTGGTCTTGTGTGGGGTTCTTGGGACCTGAGCACAACATCATTTTAATTTTCTGCTGTCCCGATACATTGATGCTTTGGACTAGTCCATGTACTATATGAGCTCTGTTTATATTCACAGTCCTCGATCTTTGCTCGCTTTACAGTATGACAGTTTTGTGATTAATCAGCATGCCTTACAGCTATACTTTTGTGCCTTATGGCTTCCCAGGCATCTTGGGATATTCCCATGAGAGAAGGCCAATTCCTAGATATCAGCCATAGCCCACCCACTTGCCAGCTGAACTTGCTAGAGGTCTGTATGTCTTTGGGGGTCATTCTCACATTTAAATGCCCCCTGGTTTGTGTATTGGATGTCTTTAGCCACATTTTGGTCTAACATTCAATTCTGTCCAGAGTACTACCTTAAAAAGAACTTAGAGGAAGATGGCAGCGGCTGTTCCCCAGCGTGCATGGACCATGGAGCAGCTGCACAGCGAGCAGCTCCCCAAGAAGGACATTATCAAGTTTCTGCAGGATCATGGTTCAGATTCATTTCTTTCAGAGCATAAACTATTGGGAAACATTAAAAATGTAGCTAAGACTGCTAATAAGGATCATTTGGTAACAGCCTATAACCATCTTTTTGAAACTAAGCGTTTCAAGGGTACTGAAACTGTAAGGAAAGTGTCTGAGCAAGTGAAAAATGTGAAGCTTAATGAGGATAAACCCAAAGAAACCAAGTCTGAAGAGACTCTTGATGAGGGTCCACCGAAATATACAAAATCTGTTCTAAAAAAAAAAAGGAGATAAAACCAACTTTCCTAAAAAGGGAGACATTGTTCACTGCTGGTATACAGGGACACTCCCAGATGGAACTGTTTTTGACACTAATATTCAAACAAGTTCAAAGAAGAAGAAAAATACCAAGCCTTTAAGCTTCAAGGTTGGAGTAGGCAAGGTTATCAGAGGATGGGATGAAGCGCTCCTGACTATGAGTAAAGGAGAAAAGGCTCGACTGGAGATTGAACCAGAATGGGCCTACGGAAAGAAAGGACAGCCTGACGCCAAAATTCCACCAAATGCCAAACTCATTTTTGAAGTAGAATTAGTAGATATTGACTGAAACCAGTGCTTCAGATCTGAAGACATCAACAATAAAAACTTGGCCTTGAAATTTAATGTGACTAAGTAGAGCTTGTTACTATTTTAAGGGAAGAGTCAACTGGAAAATTCAAGGAGTTAAAGCTTGTTTACTTGATCTCAATTTTTAAGAAATGTAACCCCCGGAAGTCCCTTTAAGTCTCAGATATTTTACTATACCTGTGTAAAGTATTAAAGAGAACTGCTTTTCCTTTTACCTCATATTATAAACTAAAATGCTCAATAAAAAGGTCATGGATTGTCTTGATTTGATTTAAAAAAAAAAAAAAGAACTTAGAGTGCACCCTCACGGGCTTGGAGATAAGAACACTGAAAGTCCTGACTGGCACCCATTATGTCTACCCATGTGAGCATGATCTGGGGCAAATACCCAGATAAGTGCAAAGTTCCTGAGAATACTTGTCTCCTTCTGCTGCCCCTTGCAGCAAGAGTTAGAAGGTCTTTATATAATGTCGTCGCATCTAAGAAACCCTTGCTGCAACAGTGAGCCAGTAGGACAGATCGGTTCCAAGAGTCATAAGGAATAATCAAGTGTGTTTGTGTTGTGCCCAGATCGCGACCCCCAGAGAGACCACTGAAGACAAGCTTACCAGAACGCAAAACCAAGGCTTTATTGGGGAGCAATACAAGCCTAGGCAGGGACTGCTGTGGGATGGTCTGTATGTCAAATGCTCTGATTGGTCAATAAATAAAACACTGATTGGTCAGTGGCCAGGCAGGAAGTATAGGCGGGACTAACAGAGAGGAGAATTAAGAGAACAGGAATCGGAGTGGGGCAGACACTGCCAGCCGCCGCCATGACAAGTAGCATGTGAAGATGCCGGTAAGCCATGAGCCACGGGGCAAGGTATAGATTTATAGAAATGGATTAATTCTAAGATGTAAGAACTAGATAGCTAGAAGCCTGAGCCATTAGGCCAAACAGTTTAAACAATATAAGTCTCTGTGTTTACTTGGTTGGGTCTGAGCGGCTGTGGGACTGGCGAGTGACACAGATTTGTCCTGACTGTGGGCCAGACAGGAAACCTCTAGCTACAAGAGACCCCATCAAGCCATCCAACACAGTGGAGGTTGGAGGAGGTTCCCGCCCCTCTGCAAGCTCAGTTTTTAAAGGCAAAAACCACAAGGTTACATCACTTAGGGGTACTAGTACAGGTACAATTCTGATTGGCTCGCTTCTAAGGACTTTCCAGAAACCTTATCTTTATCTTACTGCTAGGTGGGTGGTTGATTTTCAGCATTTCTCATTGGCTGCCTGTGGGTTGGGACATTCCATGGTTAAACAGTCACTACCAGATGGTTAACTTGATATCAGAAGTTCTGAGAATTCAAAACTCAGACCTGTTTCAAACTGGGGTTAGGGGCTTGCTTGAAATGGAGGTGCTTTGGTTCTTCATTTGCCCCTTCTCATGTGCCTAATGGAACATAATCATGGGTTTTGGGCAGTTAGCTCATAAGTGTCCCTCTCTAATAATGGCTATGTATAGTTGGCCATCTTGCCTCTATGCCAGGGAATTTCCTTTTGACCCAGCATTTCAGTCTTTTCTGAACAGGGAACATGGGACAATTCTCTTCTTGAACTGCTTTGAGCTGGCATTGGGGTGTCGTTGTCAGGACTCCAAAAAGGCTGAAAGGCTGATCAAAGGCTCAAAGGCTGGTCAAAGGCTGGGCAATGGGGCATTTGTCGGAATCATGTGGCTCTCTGACCCTGTAGAGACAGGGAACAATCACATTGGCTGGGCTGGTCCACGTCAGCTTGTCAGCTTTTAGCAAGTCCAGAACTCACAGTCATCTGGAGCAGTGGAGTCAGCAACTGAAATTTGGAGGTGTCTGCCAGCCAAGTAGAAATCTGTTGAGAAAAACTTAAACGTGGACTAGAAGTTAAAATTTATGAACTTATTTGGAACACTTAGGCCCATATCCTTAGTAATTGGAAAGAGCAGGATTCCAAAGACCAGGAGAAAGAGAAAATACCATCCTTAGGAACAAGCTGTACTTATCTGGGGTCCTTCCAACCTCTGTGAAGTGGATCCAAGTTTTATGACTCTTAATCTTCTGAGGCCTATATTAACTATCTTTCAAACTGACATAAAAGTTTTAGATACATTAGTATTACCAATCTGTACTGAACTATCAGGTAATGGGTATCTGTAAAACAGCAGGAGTGGACTCATACCTTTGAGCCCCAACAAGAACTACAGATTTTGGTTAAAGCAGGTGCATTTTCCTTCTGTCCAGAGAGCCAGGTATAAATAGGACAGAGATTTTTGGCCTGATGAGAAGTACTTCTAGGTTTATATTTAGATGACATCTAAAATAAATCTAGAATGTTGAGCTTGGGGCTGAACAGTCAGTAGTCATTGCTCTACCACCTTATCAGAACTCTATTAAATGTTAAGCTCTAAACTGTTATATCATAGAACAGGAGAGCAATCTGAAACATTTCCATCTTAAATCATTTTCTGAGATCCTCAAAGCTTTAGAAGCTTTTATACCCTCAGACCTTTCTTAGACTCATATTTGAAACTTTATGACTTATTTAAACTTTTATATCTTAGAATATTTTCTTAAAAATGAGCTAACAAGCTGGCTATAGCCTTGTAGCAGGATCTGGTTGTCTGATGCTGTCAAGCTGACAAAGTTATAGCTAGCCTAGCCATCAGTACTATCAGAGATCTGAGAAGGATAAACTGTATTTGAGTGCAGACCAAGCAACTTCCAATCCTATAAATGAGAGGGACCAGTCCACACCTAGTTCTCCATAGTGTTGGAGGCACAAGTATCAGAACAGCATCATCTTCTTCTGCCATCAGGCCTATAAGGCCTATTCTTTTTCCTGTGGAATAGGGACACAGAAGACTGATCTTACTTTGTCCAGGAAAAAGGGTGCTGCTTGTCCACAGTCTGGGCCAGGTCCTGTTGGCAGGCGTTGCATTGGGGCATCTTGCCCTGTGGTCAGTGTTGTCATAATCCAGGCAGAGACGTTGTGGTGCCTTGTACATAACCTTCTTTGGAGACCTTGGGTCACTGCTAAGATCTAGAAGCCTGTCTGTTATAATAAGCTTTTAGATCAGCATTTAAATGCCATATTCTGAAGATCTCTGAAGTAAGAGGGCTGTCCAGATATATCTGAATAGACCAACTTTGTTGCTAGTTACTTGTTTCAAGCTCAACCCTGAAAACATATGCAAGTGAATGAATAAGGCTGTAATTAATCTCTGTAATCAATTACATCAGTACTTAGCATGACTACAATTAAAAAACTTGATATTTATGACTGACTATATACTTATGTTCTCTAACAGTCTACAATAAGTAGCCTTAAAAACAATGATTTTAAATTGAAGATCTTCTAGTATCAAATATGGGTTCAGTAAAGAAACTAAAACAAAATATGAATATAAAACATACATATGCATCAGTTTATCTAAATAGCTTGAGCTTAACAAGCTTAGCAAATACAAGGAGGCTAGACAACATTCTTAAGCCTGAATGTACTTTGGGCAAGGAGAAACATTCTCCAAGTCACTGGTTCTCAACGATCTCAATGCTATTTCATAACTGCAGTTTTGCCATTGTTGAATTTCAATGCAAACATCTGATAGACAATTGGTCCTAGGCTACCCCTGTAAAAAGATCTTTTCAACCCCCAACGTGTTGAGACTCAAGGAGTCAGAAGCTGTTCCAAGCCCTTTGCCAGACTGCTTAGGTCATTGTCTTACTGCATCACAAGAAATGAACATTCCAGTTTCTGGTTAGTATTTGGAGTTTATGGCTGTGACCCTAATTTTTAGCCTTTTATTTTAAGTCCAAATATTAACAATATAGAGCATTTTATAAACTGAAAATGTCTTATAAATTTAAATATTTTAAAAACTGTTTCTAAAAAGGTTAGGATCTCTCAAATGTCTTTCTGCAATATCAAAAATAAAATACCTTCTTTTACTTTAAGAGGGAGAAAACAATGCATAACCACAATTTCTATAAAGTAAAATCAAGCTACAGAGTGCAAACAATATCAAAGTTCAATATCTGGGATTCATTCATAATCCTTTTGGTTCTTTTACTTGGAAGCTTGGATCATTTTCTTTTACCCTACACTTGGCAGCATATACATAGCCTGCCTTCTAGATTCCAGCCTGTTCCATTTCATTGTGATTGTTGCTTCTGGTGATCATCACCTGGCACTGTTGCTGTGGATATCACTCTGTATCAATAAAGCACTGATTGGCTGGTAGCCAGACAGGAAGTATAGGCGGGACTAACAGAGAAGAGAAGAGAGGAAACAGGAAGGTGAGAGGGGAGACTGGCTGGAGCCACCGAGAGGAGAAGAAAGATGTAAAGTGCCGGTAAGCCACAAGCCACGTGGCAAAGTAGAGATTAATAGAAATGGGCTAAATATAAGAATCAAAGCTAGACAATGATAGGCCTGAGCTAATGGCCAAGCAGTTTAAATAATGTAAGCGTCTGTGTGTTTATTTCATGAATGGGTTCAGCCTGGGAGCTGGAGACTGGCGGGACTTGGGAGCTGGAGACTGGCGGGACTTGGGAGCTGGAGAGAAGCTCTCCAGCAACACACTGTCATTTCCAAAACTGCTAAGGTCCACCATTGCAACTGGACTCTCTTTGGAACTCTAGTCCTGCCATACATTTGCAAACCCCAGCTGTTTCCTATGATTCCTTCATGTCTTTAAAACCATTATCATTTTACATGGGTAAATCTTAAATTACAAAGTTTAGCTGCCAGAGCAAGGTAAATTCCTGTGTATAGAAGCATTGTTGTTTAGTTTTAATATTTATCAAGTACCTTATTTATTAAATATATGTTGTCATCTATTTAAATTCTCTAAAAGCTTGGTGTTGAACACTTGGTAAGGACATAAGTTCTTAGGTGTAAATCTCTAAGTTAGCTTTTGTTAACCTGAATGGATCTTTACAACCTTAGTAAAAGATGGTTGCCAGCCACGTGGCTGCCCATGAGGTCACCAGGCAAAATGGAGGAAAGCCATGTGGTTGCTATTTAAAGCATGTTTTTCTAAACAACTATTACTTGCGCACATACTCAGAGTTGGATCCCAGTTACATGCACATACATCTTACACTCATACATATGGTTAAACCCAAGTCACATACGTGTCCACACACACACACACACACACACACACACACACACACACACATATTGTTAGGATCCTGCCCTCACTCCTGCACATATGCAGCTTGGGGTCTTGTGTCTTACATCATCAGGGGGCACTGGAGACTACATATGCACAGCATGGTCATGCAATCTGCACCTTAAAAGCCAGATGCAGACCCCACACTCCCTCTCTCTCTCTGCTCTCTGCTCCCTGCTCTGCTTCCCTCTTCCCTTACCATCATTCTCTCTCACCAGGCCTGGTTCCCTGTCTTCCCCCCTTTTTCTCCTAATAAATCTCTGAACACTGGGTTCTGTCCTGACCATGACCTTTCCATGCCACAACCAGCACTGCCTCCAGTGCGGTTTGCCTTTCATTGGTGCCGTGACTCCAATAGGAGATTCTGCTCACTCAGTGTCCAAGGCTCAGCATTCTTGGAAACCTATACTGAAAACCTTCGAGTGCCTGCTATTCATTTACCCAGCTGCTGCCACTGCCACCGCTGCCACGGTTCTGTGTCAGGACTGTGCTCGCACCGCAACCACCACTGCTGCCGCATCTCCCCCCACCACATATGCTGCCAAGATTGGTCATTCCCCTGCCCTTTCCCACAACTGCAGCCTGAGCTATATTCCTCACACTTGACCCCTGGGGGGTCCTCTGGTTGTGCTGGCACCAACTCATTCTCTCCCTTGACAAAAGGGTCAATGCTGTCAGACCCCCAGGGGTGCACATGCTGCATATGCTCCCAGTCCTTACTCCTCTCTTGATGAAGGCGGGAGTAAACTGTGCTGATTCATGGATCCTTCTCCTACCTCAGGGACACCTGGGACTGGAGTTTGATCCCGATTCATTATTTATTTTTTTTTATTTTTCTCTCTCGGTGCTGCAGCCATGGGACATAGCATAGGAACTTCTCGTGGTTCCACTCCTCCTCTGACAAATGTCTTAAATATCCCCAGATATCAGTAAATTTGACTATTTCAACTCTGATATTTCGTGGGAATTATCTAACTTCTGCCAGCGAACAGGCAAATGAAAAGAGCTACCTTATCCCCAAGCTTTCTACCAAAGCTCTGAACCCTTCTCCTTCCCCATTTCTGATTCTTCCCCTGCCATGTGCAACCATGTCTGTCTATCTGATTTCCACTTTCTGCTCTCCAGTATTGGGTGGGCTCCCACATTAACTCCTCCCACTCTTTCTCAAGCTGCCCTGAGAAGCACAGATGGGTCTGAAAGCAGGCTAGGATCCATGCAAATAAGTTTACAGTAATCAGGATGGCTCTTTAGCCAGAGATCAGTTTATATCCTGCCTCCTGGCAGGTCTTCCTAAAGCTGTCTGCAAGCCAGCCTACACCAAAAAAAAATCAAGACACAGAGTAAAATCCATCTCTTGTCTCCCAAGGCTCCTTGACATTAGGGCTAAAACTTAAGCATCTGGAGAGCAAGGTTCCTGACACCATAGTCAGAAGTTTCAGCTGTGGCATTTAAGGTGTACAAGGGGAGAGATGAAAAAGCCCAAGAAAAGAATTGCCAAGTGCTGGCACACGCTGTCTGACTGGTTCCCAAAAGCTGCTGGGTCCCTAAAAAAGGCCACACAGGCTAGTATGTGCCCTGCCAGGCGATCAATTCAGCCTTGTTCAAATTGCCACATCCAGCAGACCTAGGCTTAACCACAGGATCGCTCACAGGGAACACAATGCAACATGGAAGCAATCTGTTACTTTCCTTCTGGACACCAGAGCCACGTACTCAGTTATGAGGTCTCACTTCTCATTTCACTATTGTTGGGGTAGGGAGGACAGCCTTACCTCCCTCCCCAGACTTAATTGCATTTTCAGGGTTACTTAATGGGAAAAGATTTTCCAGCTATGATAGGAGCTTTCATTTCATTGCTCCCTCCATGTGCCTCATTCCAGACATTCCAGAAGAGTTATAAGGTCTTTATGTAATGTCGTTGCATCTAAGAAACACTCCTTGTAAACGTGAACCAGTAGGACAGGTCGGTTCCAAGAGTCACAAGGCATAAGCACGTGTGTTTGGAGTCTCAAGTACATCCAAAGCTCTGGAGTAGGTTATCTCTTCTAGTGGAGTGGACACATTTTGGTCGTGTTTGTTTGCTTGCGTTCAGATCTCTGAGGACAGTTTGGATTTTGACTGTTTAGGTTGTTTTCTTTAAAGTATTTTGTTCACTTTGGGAACTTTCAAAGTGTAGGAAAAATGAGGCAGAGAAGTAAACAGACTAGGTATGAACAGGCTGAGAATGCTCTATTATAAAGGCGAGGGGCCTCACACTATTGGCAGGATGCAGGGTGAGAACATTTAGAGGAGCTAAGAGAAATGTTTATCTACATATATGTGGTTAGCCACCAGGAAGTTATAGCTATTCCTGGATGTGTGGTTTAACTGGGAGTGGTATGAGTTGTTTTTGATGCCTGGTCATTTTGTTCCTGCAGGTGGAATAGAATGGTCAGGCTTGGGCTAAACAAGTCTTTTTGGGTAGGAGCTCTTATTGTTTTTGTTGTTCTAGAGGATACAGTTTTTCCTTTTTTATTTCATTTATTTATTTTATTTATTGTGTTGGGCCAGGGGGTCAGAGTTCACATGTCAGTTGTCATGCGTGGTGAGCTATGAGGAAAACATGAGGGAGTTGATTCTCCCCTTCCATTAACTGGGTTCTGGGAGTTGAACTCAGGTTGTCAATTTTGGTGGTCATCCCTATTATTTCCTGACCCATCTCAACGTACCTACAATGTGTATTATAGCCTGTCAAAAATACCTGTCATATATTTCCTCAGGAAAGGGAACTAGACTAGACATTTATGGATGGATGGGTGTTTGGAATGAGAGGATCAAGTGGGGAGAGGGAAGGGAGATAAGGATGAGGGAGGAAATACAGGAGAGATAGCTAAAATTAAGGGCCATTGGAGGAGTTGTATGGAAGCCTAACACAGTAGAAGTATCCTTAAAAAATGTGAATGTGTATTTGTATATATATATATATAAAAAAACAGATGGGAACACAGCCTGTGGTGGTTTGAATAGAACAGCCCTCATGTGTAGATGGACAGTCTTATTAAATAAGAAATACAGAGCCAAATGCAGAGTCAAAAGCCCAAGAGGTCAGAGCAGTAGCTGAGAGCTGAGACTTAAAACCCCTCTTACCCTTCCTGCTGCTGCTGTCCTTCCTTTCAGCAAGAGACCTACTTCCTGTGTATCTGTCTTTTTATTGACTTTCTGTTCTGCCTTCTCATTGGTTGTAAACCCAACCACAAGACCTCCTCGTCACTGCCTGTCTATACAGACTTCCAGGTCTTCTATGGTTGGTATTGAGATTAAAGGCATGTGTCTCCATGCTGGCTGTATTCTTGAACACACAAAGATCTGTCTGTCATGTGATCTGGATTAAAGGTGTGCGCCACCACCGCCTGTCTTCTGCTATGGCTTGCTATTAGCTCTGACGCCCAGGCAACTTTATTTATTAACATACAAATAAAATCACATTTCAGTACAAATAAAATATCACCATACCCATGGGCTGATTGGTTGGTTTTCAGGCAGTGGCACTATTTGAAAAAATTAGGAGGTGTAGCCTTGTTGGAGGAAGAAAGTCACTGGAGATGGGCTTTGAAGTTTTAAAAGCCCATGCCAATCCATGAGTGTGTGTGTGTGTGTGTGTGTGTGTGTGTGTGTGTGTGTCTGTCTGTCTGTCTTTAGCTCTCTCTCTCTCTCTCTCCTCTCTCTGCTTGGGGACTAGGACTGAGCTATCAGCTACTTTTCCCGGGCCAGGTGTGCTGTGATGCTCCCTGACATCATGATGATGAACTAAACCTCAGAAAACGTAAGCCAGGTTCCCAATTTGAAAAATTTTAAAAAGTAGGGGCTGGAGAGATGGCTCAGTGGTTAAGAACACTGGCTGTTCTTCCAGAGGTCCTGAGTTCAATTCCCAGCAACCACACGGTGGCTCACAACCATCTGTAATGAGATCTGGCGCCCTCTTCTGGCCTGTAAGGATACATGCAGACAATACACTGTATATATAATAAAAGAAAAATTTAAAAAAGTAATAATACTTTCTTTAATAAGAGTTGCCTTGTCCATGTTGTATCTTCACAGCTGTAAACTGAAGTTTCTCTAGTCCTGCCCAGGCCCTAAGGTCATGGGCAGAGCAAATACCACAAACACAGCAACAGAACAGCATCTAAGACACAGAAGAGACTCCTAGCCAGATATTACACAAAGAGAGAGACCCTGGAACACTCAGCCCTAAATGAGATGTCTCCATCAAATCCATCCCCCCAGAGCTCAGGGAACCCCATGGAAGAGGAGGCAGAAAGAATGTAAGAGCCAGAGGGGCTGGAGGACACCAAGAAACAAGGTTCTCTAAATCACGTACTCACAGAGGCAGAAACAGGTGCTTTGAGGGAACTGTTTGGGACTGATTAGGAGATGTAGCCTTGTGGAGGAGTTATGTCACTGGAAGTTTGGTGATTCCCATAATGCACTCTGTCACTTGTTTTGGGACCCAGATTTGCTCTCTCAGCTGTTCTTGTAGCCATGCCTTTGCTGCACCATGGACTCCAACGCTCTGAACTTCATAGAATGAAAAACAAAACATGTAGAGGGAGGAACAGTTTCATTTTTTAAAGACCAAGAGGGAAAAATTGCTAAGCTGTGAGTAGGTCCCAGCAAGCTACATAGAATGGAGGCAGAAATGGTTCCTTGGACTTCTGTCTCCTACAGGCTTTTTTTCCTCTTTTTTGTTTTCTTCAGACACGAAGGGCGGGTGCGATGTTGTAGTAGGTATAGAGGGAACAATACTGCCATCGTGAGGAGATGGGTTCTGTTCATTCTGTCCCATTGAAATGTCCTTCTCATGAGATCTAGAGGGGGGTGTAAGGAACATGTGAGGCCTAGGGTGAACAACCCTGGTCAGGAGTGATAAGCAATAGAGTGATGTAAGTAAACCACAAATGGAGTAGTGATAAGCTATAAGCTATGTGTGGAAGTAGGGATAAGACTAGAAACCTAGCCAGGAAAGAATATAAAAGAAGAAGCCTCAGACCGGACCATCAGAGCTCTTCAGGCCTTAGCGCGAGACTACTCTCCTCTGCCAGAGACTTGAGATCCTGTCCCCGGTGCAGACATAGCTGACCTGAGGAAGGCTGACCCAAGATCCAGAGGAATAGACGTGGCGAGTCCAAACCTGTACACCTGGAGAGGTACTCCCATTTCCATTTGGGAGACGGGATGAATATTGCTTGTAATCTTACTGTGTGAATAAATGAGTGTTATACCAAGTCTGAATTAAGAGAGATTATTCCTCCCCCGTAACCGGGGTATGTGCTCGCTACAGTGGGAAAGAAAAGGGGAGACAGAGAATTATAAGAAGCTCCCAGTTGGGCCTCCTTGCATTCTCCAAAGACCCAGACCCTAAGAACCTGGAAATTGAGTTCTAGTCTATAGATTCCCACCACCTGAAGAACGAAGGACTTAGAGGGGACCCTCACCGGCTAGCTGATAAGAACAAGCAAAAAACCCCACGGGGAAACTCCCACAGTAAAGGAACGGAACCGGAATCACTTTCATTTCCTTGAGTCCCTACACGTAGATGCTTTGGACTAGTCCATGTACTATGTGAGTCCTGTTTTCTTTCACAGACCTCGATCTTTGCTCGCAGTGCAGTACGACAGTTTTGCGATTAGTCGGTGTGCCTTACGGCTCCACTTTCCGGCTGTACGGCTTCCGAGGCATCTTGGGATATTCCCATGAGAGAAGGCCGATTCCTAGATATCGGCACCAGCACTCGCGGTGTTACAGCGGAGCTTGTTAGAGGTCTGTATGTGTTTGGGGGTCATTATCACCTCTCAATGCCCCCTGGTTTGTGTTTGGAATGTCTTAGCCACATTTTGGTCTAAACATTCGATTCTGTACTACCTTAGGAAGAACTTAGAGTGCACCCTCACGGGCTGGGAGATAAGAACACTGAAAGTCCTGACTGGCACCCATTGTGAGCATGATCTGGGGGAAATCCCCAGATAAGTGCAAAGTTCCTGAGAATTCTTGTCTCCTTCTTCTGCCCCTTGCAGCAAAAGTTAGAAGGTCTTTATGTAATGGCGTTGCATCTAAGAAACGCTCTTAGGAACCGTGAACCAGTAGGACAGGTCAGTTCCAAGAGTCACAAGGCATAAGGACGTGTGTTCGGAGTCTCAAGTACATCCAAAGCTCTGGGGTAGGTTATGTCTTCTAGTGGAGTGGACACATTTTGGTCGTGTTTGTTTGCTTGCGTTCAGATCTCTGAGCACAGTTTGGATTTTGACTGTTAAGGTTGTTTTCTTTAAAGTATTTTGCTCACTTTGGGAACTTTCAAAGTGTAGGAAAAATGAGGCAGAGAAGTAGACAGACTGGATATGAACGGGTTGAGGATGCTTTATTATAAAGGGGAGGAGCTTCAAACTATTGGCCAGACACAGAGAGAGTGCATTTAGAGGGAAAGGTTTATCTACATATATGTGGGTAGCCACCAGGAAGCTAAGGCTATTCATGACTGTGAGTTGTTTTTGATGCCTAGGAGTTTTGTTTCTGCAGGTGGAATAGAATGGTCAGGCTTGGGCTAAACAATTCTTTATAGGTAGGAGCTCTTATTGTTTTTGTTGTTCTAGAGGATACAGTTTTTCCTTTTTTAAATTTCATTTCTTTTGTGTTGGGGGCAGCAGGTCAGAGTGCACATGTCAGTTGTCATGCGTGGTGAGCTATGAGGAAAAAGTGAGGGAGTTGATTCTCCCCTTCCATTAACTGGGTTCTGGGAGTTGAACTCAGGTTGTCAATCTTGGTGGTCATCCCTATTATTTCCTGATCCATCTCAATGTACCTACAAAGTGTATTATAGTCTGTCAAAAATACCTGTCATATATTTCCTCAGGAAAGGGAACTAGACTAGACATTTATGGATGGATGGCTGTTTGGAATGGGAGGATCAAGTGGGGAGAGGGAAGGGAGATAAGGATGAGGGAGGAAATACAGGAGAGATAGCTAAAATTAAGGGCCATTGGAGGAGTTGTATGGAAGCCTAACACAGTAGAAGTTTCCTAAAAAAAGTGTATGTGTATTTGTACCTATATATACACATATATGTAACAGATGGGAACATAGCCTGTGGTGGTTTGAATGACAATAGCCCGCATGGGCTCACTGGTTGGTTTCCAGGGAGTGGCACTATTTGAAAAGACCAGGAGGTGTGGCCTTGTTGGAGGAAGACAGTCACTGGAGACTGGCTTTGAGGATTCAAAAGCCCATGCCAATACCTGAGTGTGTGTGCCTGCGTGCGTGGGTGCGTGCGTGCGTGCGTGCGTGTGTCCATGTTGTGTCTTCACAGCTGTAGACTGAAGTTTCTCTAGTCCT